>VDFB02102628.1:0-65825 GCA_007258455.2 Sequoia sempervirens | reverse complement strand
AAAATCACTAGTCAACACATCTTAGTAGTATCTCAATTCAAGAGAACTAGGTCCACTATCCATTAGCTAGTAAAACAAATAAAATCAATTCATAAGATTATTTTGTTCTAATAGGGTTGACTGGTTGCTTGTTTCTTTTTGATTGTCAGGAAGTCATCAATATACACTTGGTTTTCCTACCTTCTCTTGCCTCGTGGCCAGAGAGTTTCTGCAGAAGGGCATCAAAGTAACCTTAAAGATTGACAATGTCAATGAGTACGAGGTCAGTATAACTTAATGTTAATTGGGTATGATTTTATTTGTTCAAGACCAATTTAGATTCATTTTTTGCTCACACTATTTTTATTTACATTTATGTTTTGCTAATATCCATTTTCCTTCACATTCATATTCTTCTATACATATTGTGTTTACAATAATGTTTTCCTTAATTTAATCTAGGGGAGAGGACCCAATACCTGAGCAGGTTTCAATAGTTGTGATAGTAGTGGTTTATATAATGTCCAATATTTTTAACAACATTGGACCAATAGTTGTGACTTTAAAGTTGTTAGTGTTGATGATGACTATCCATAATTAAACAAAATGTATTCCTTTGATCTAAAAAGCAACCAATCATGTGATTGCACATCAGTGCTCAATAAAACATGTTGTGAATGCACAAATATTGGTCTCACTTTGTTTTGGGTCTTTTTGAACACCTTGACAAAAAGCATGCTGATGTGGTATCATATTTGATGATGTGTCCTTGAAACCTTAGTTATAAGTAGGGGACTTGTCAAGTAAGCTGCTGTAAAAAATTGGGAGTGATTTGAAATTTCCACATAGGATAATTAGAAGCACGAAGTTAGGGTGCTCAACTACTGGGTCCTCTCCCCTATATATTGTTGTGGCACAGGCATGATGCTAATGTTTTTGGGAACAGTGAGTAATTCGGTCAAGGGTAATGTCGTTTCTGCAATATGGTCTGGAAGAAGACATATATCTCCTGATGATTTCTATATAGCCCTAGGCCACTATTCAACTTTTCCCATGGATAGTACCTTTGATATTCATGTCATACTGGACCGAGTCCAATTGTCAAGTGGAGTCAATGTCAACAACTTCTGACAACATTCTTCGAGTTTGTGATAAAATTGCAGCCTTGGAACAAAGCATGGACATCCATGACATATACAACACATGCGATTTGTTTCATTAAATATTTGCAAATTAGTTGCATTCAACTTAGATTTGTAGAATGTATAGAATGACATGAATTAATAACCTTGAATTTTTTCTTGAGCTGTATAAAATTATTGAAGCTTTTACCTATATATAATTTTTCATACTTCCCAATAAGCGTTCTGTCAATTCCTATATTTCACATGTTCAAGGTTCCTTTGAGGCATTTTGTCAAACGATTTACATGTAAAAGTTGTGCTTTCATATTTTGCATGTATATCTTATACTAAAAATCACAAGATCAAAGCCAATTTGTCCATGGACTCTGTTCCCCTTACTACGACAAGAGTATTGATAATTATCACCTACCTCGCTTTGAAGGAAAGCATTTGATAGCCTGGTTAGAAGTATTTCCTTAGGAAGTGTAAGTCTATTGCACTTGTCTGATATATAATCATTTGGTAACTAAATATTTTTCAACAAATCCATTTTATGTTCATGCAAGTATTATTTCAAGGCATTCTGTCAAATAGTTTGCTTGGACATTATGAAGGTGAACCATTTTTCCAAATAGTTCATTGCTTGCTCTGTATATTAAAATATTTGAGGCATTTTGTCAAGTAGTTCGTATGCCAAATCTATAGATGAGCATCTCAAAGGAATTTTTTCAAATGTTCATCAACCTCATCTTTGCTTCCACACTTCGCATATATGCTCGTAATAACATTTACAAACACAAAATTTTCCAAAAATGTTTTATTCATGTCAAACTTGCAGGTGACAACTTCAATGTAGGCATACTGCAACCAAATACCCAATGTTCCCATTATGGCACGAACAATAGGAATGCTGGAAAAAATTGTGGGAATTGGCTTTACAACTGCTAGTTACATTTGATTAAAGTTTCAAGCATCTTCAATGTATCCACTTCAAACATGTACCCTGCACTATATCATTCCATGAAAATGGAATTCCTTCCAGGCGTATAAAATAGTTTAGGCACCTTGTTTGTCTGTAAATTGAGCATCCATGGCCACCAGGGCACTAGGAAAGTGTGGAGATTTAAAAGATTTTATAGCAGATCCACTTCATGTCTTCTCCATGGGAGAAGAATAGTTAGAAAGCAATTTTTGTCCACTTCATGTCTTCTCCATGGGAGAAGAATAGTCTGAAAGAAATTTTTGTGGTTTGGAAAATTGCTTTGTAATTTCACTTCAATGTAATAAACATAGGGAAAGTTTGTTTTCATTTTGTTACTTATGCTTATTGTCCCCTACTGCCATGAATTAGGTATGAATATTTCATTGTATTTTAACACATGATTGTAATCCTTTTTCTTTCCTTGTGTATGATTCTTCTTGCTCACTTTCTATTATATTTGGGGATGATGTAAGGCATTCATCAAACTTGTTTTTATGCTAACCCAAGTATGGTATGAAGACCTGCTGTTATATGTTCCATTTCTTGAGAAGTGATTTCTCCTGTCATGAATTTAGTGAGCTATAAAAATTGAACATAGAGCTACTAAACATTGTACAACTTTGCTTTATTTGCATACAACCCAACCTTAGACACTTTGAATAAATGATGCGAACCTTTACATGTGTAAGTTGTTGTTATTTATATGATCTCACGTTGTGCAAATGCATAGAAGTGCTTAGGATCCAAGTTTGAAGAATGTTAAGTTGCCACTAGTTTAAGAAGAGGAAAGTATGTCTTGAGGAATTTCACGTTAAATACTATGTGAAGTCCTAGGTACTACAAAATTTTGAAAATAAAAATGTTCTCACTAATTATGTGCAAAACGATGTGAGGCCCATATCATAGTGTCATGGTGCTTTTTGTATTTTTGTTGTTGGTGAGAGAGCATCTATTGTATTTTTTTGTGAACACTTTGGATGTGTTGAAATCTCTATGCATTATTTGTTTCTTATTCTTATTTGTGCAAACTCCACATGAGGTGGTGTGTAGTAGGTATGTCCAAGGGTGTCACAAGCTAAAACCCAAGGCATGCTTAGAAAGGACTTTACCTCATAAACTTATATGGAGCTCTCTTATAAGCATGTTTAATACAAAGTATATTTCCATCCCAAGTATGTGGATACTTACAACAATAGATGCCCACTTAATGTAAGAAATTCTAGTTGACTACCATTGTCTAATTGTTTGTTGATGGATTTCTCTAGTACACCATTGTGATGAAAAAATGCCTACATTTGAATTAATAGTTTTTTAATTCTAAAATTGCATTGTTTCGTCAAACTTTCGACGAAAACAATCAATGAAACTTCAATACCATCTGACGATTTTGCAATACTTCCAACGACACTTTCGTTAGAATGACTTGACAAACCTTCAATACTATCTGAAAAAACTTTCGTCTAAATCACTTGTCCATTTCATCAAGATTATGACGAATTTCCAATGTTGTTCCGATGCTTCGGTAGAGGCATGCCACTTGTGTTCTGGCTATGGTTTGTCGATAGATTGACAAAATTTTTGTCAATATTACGGTGAACACCAGATCCATTTTTTGTGGTGGAAACCAATGAAACTAAGTCATGATTTTGACATTTTAAAGCTCATCATGAAGGCGATGAAAATGTAGCGACAAAAAATATTTCAATGATTCGTCAATATTCCAACAATAGTTTGTCGATAGTTCAACAAATGTTCATAAAAAATTAGAGTAAAATACAGTAGTGAGTATATGGCATTCAAAATAATACACTCTTTTGTATATTCCATTTTCCCATCTTTGTTTAAGTTTTTTTAAATTCCATGATCTCAATTGTTTATCAACATACCTACAATTCTCTTTCAACATACAATGGTCTAAGCATACAGTTGCAATTGTTACAAATTGATACATATGCAGATACAAACAACTTCAAATGTCAAAGATGCACAGAGATTGGAACCAACAATAACTAGAGGCCAAAAGTTGTATAATTCAATAACGTGTTTAGAACATTCTAGTATATTAAACTATATATGCACATACTGTAGATGCATTATAAAAAAAAATTATCTTCCATTTGACTAATAAGTTTAAAATTCTGCAACCATGTCAAGTGTTTTCTATTCTCACTGCCTATATATATTGAGTTTTCACATTTGTCCTTTGTTCTTTGCTCCCACAGATTTTAATGTCTTCTTGTTAACTTTTCTATTAGCTTTATTTGATTCAAATAGCTACAAATGTTTGTCTATAAAATTAAATTTTCATCATTTCACTGTTTCACTGTTCCCATATATTGTATTCACAAATATATAGTCTTGTCTACATTGCTTTTCTTTTTCGCGATATATGATAAAATTCCATGCTATTTACAATCATGGGTTGCTTGGGCATGTTCACAACGATCATGGAGTTTATTGGATACGTGCTTTGGTGATCGTACCTCGTTCAACAAACACAAAATGGCAGGTGCTCACTCATGTGACGGTTGATACATCTTGGAATTGTTGCACAATGCCATGGAAATGAGTGCATGTGATATTAATTGTTCTAATAAAAGGATGTCAATTGTTTTGTTTCCATTTTGAAATGACACACTGTGGTGTTTTTTTTATAGCAGGCTACTCAAAGAAACTGCCATCCACCTCCCTTAGGTGCCAATTTGGAGAGCTTCACAGCTATCTCGCTCCGCAGTCTACACCATTTTCGCTCTTGTTCTTGCAGTAAGTCATTCTGCAATGTGTTTTCCCCATTCCATACTTATCTAATTTCAGACATGTATTTTGATATAATAAAATAACATGCTGCTTTGTAGTAATATCATGTTGGGCTCAATGCAAAGATAGATCGACAAGCAGAAATGCAGCCCATGTGTTGGACAATTGGTTCAAGAAAGATGACCATTGTGTAAGTGTAAACAAGGTTTTTTTATATATTTATATTTTCTTGATTTATACATTCAAACTTTTTCTTCCTCCATGGCTAGATAGCCTCTATTTATTTGTTGCTATATATACATTCATGCACGGATTCTTACATGCACTTGAATACAATAAATATAGTCTGTTGTTCACAATATATTTTCCCATGTTCCTATACTTTCCTTTTATGGAAACCCTAGTGGAAATTTCAAACAAATAGGTGATAGGTAAATGCCAACTGTTGCATGGATTTCTTGTTTTGTATTAATATGTTTCATGATATTCTCTTTCTCTTATCTTTTTGAAGCTCCCTCTATTTTGTATTAATATGTTTCACGATATTCTCTTTCTCTTATCTCTTAAAATCCACATTAAACATATCAATACATGATAATTTTTTTTGTAAAAGTTGAGTTGTCAATTCAAAATTTGAGTTATGCTCTTTCACAGTCAACCCAGGTGAATCTAGAGAAATTGTAAAAGAGCTATTAGAATAACACTTCACAGCTAGAAAACTACTCTTATCTCCAAAATTTTTATGCTTTCATGTTAACCCTCTACATATATATATATATGCTTTCACTGCTATCTTAATATGCAATTGCTCCTATGCTAATGGCTATAATGCCAAAAATGCATAGAGATACCTACAAAAAATAAATGAACGATAAAAAAAATACTATCCCTAGCCATATTTTTTGATAAAACCAAGAATATTTAACTGTAATTTCTCCATCCATACACATGGATAATCTCTTTGAACTCTAAAAAATGGGTATAATGTCAAAGATACAACCATATAACAAGGAATAATAAGCACAAAGTGAAAGACATGAACAATAAATGAGTCACTCTAACACCTCTTATACAATTTCTCTACTTGTCTTCAATATTTGTTACCAAAGAACATAGCTTGAATCTTGTATTGATATATTCCATGATATTCCTTTTTCCTTATCTTTTTGAATTGGAGAGCCATCCACAAAGCTTCATTCCAGTTTTGGATAAATGACTAATTAATTGTTCATGTCTTCCATTCTCTGGTTATTGTTGCTTTTCATAGCAGGTCTGATGACCTTTTAACACTGATGTGCTGTGAAACGTGCCAAAAAGTATATTGATTAAGTTGCATTGTTGAAAGAGCCATTGTACTGTTGGTTTCATAGCAAACTATTTATTGTTCACGTCTTTTGTTCTTTGGTTATTGTTCCTTTCATTCTCTAGTTGTATTTTCAAGAGATCCAAGTACAAAAGAACAACATGAAACATATTGATACAAGACATATAACATGTTCTAGCCAAGGGAAAAAACCACGACAAAGATTCTAGAATTTTAAAACTTAAAAAAAATCCTTGTTACAAGAAGAATAGAATAATTTGTTATAGACAACTTCAAATAGATGAGTGGAAAAGAATATGATGACACAAGTATTGATACTCAAATAGATGAGGGAAAAAGAATATCATGAAACATATCAACACAAGACAACCAATGATAGTGACTTGACCAGGTCTTTTTGTGTTGATGTGGGGCTTGGTAATTACGTGGGTTAGTGGTGGTGGAGTTGGTGTCCTTGATACAAGGAACCTGAATGGTAAGTGTTTGCTCACGCGGGGGTTAAGGCATTCCGCTATTCTTCTGCGATGGGGGTGAACAAAGTAATTGTGGGCGGCCAAAGTAAATAGAAAATTGAATGTATATATATAATGATTCTTATTTTCTTAATGCTATGGCAACAATTATGTCATAGAACAATCTCTGCAAAATGTGTTTGATGGCTTTTAAGTGTTATTGTAATAGTTCTTTGATTTGTTCAACTTTATATCTTTAGCTAATACGCTATTTGTTTGAAATTTCTATTTATTAAGAACATAGCATTTAATCGTGTAGTATGTGTAAGATATTCATAATGCCAAAATGGCTATTTTGACAATGCAACTAAATCAATATATTTTCTTGCATATTTTGGAGCACATATTCATAATGCCAGAATGGCTATTTTGACAATGCAAATGAATCAAAATATTTTCTTGCATATTTTGGAGTATACTTTCCCACACTGCAACATTGAATACTCTGTGCATCTTTGGTGTTATACACATTTTTTACAATTAGTCCCTTGGTATCCTTCTAATTGATTTAAGTTCAAATCCTTACAAAGAGGATGTTGTAGATTGTCAATGGCTACACAATTTATTCTTGTGTTTGCATATATAAATTTTCACATTCGTTGAGTTGCCATGGTTTTGATTTTACTTTGGTGCCCACGTTCTTTGTAGTCTGCTAACAAATAGAGTAATTGTATAAGAGGAGTTGCATTATCTGGCATTCAATATTATAGAGAATTGGGGAAATTGTAACAGAACTATTAGTAAAACATACATACATATATTAATGCATACACACACACACACACACACACACACACACACATATATAGACTTAACCGAGAATCAAAGTTAGGAAAACTACCCATGTAAAATGACTTACAGATTCCAGAGAACAACAGTTTTCAATCTTGCATAAAATAGTTTCTGAACAGTCTGCTATCAAACCAGCGACCTTGCATAAACAGACCCGAGTAGTTTGTTACAGTGGCCTTCAAGAAGGTCATGGAAAAAAGAATATCATGAAACATATTGATACAAGGTTCAAGTTATGTTCTTTCTTAGTAGATATTGAATAGATGTAGAGAAATTGTATAAGAGGTGTTGTGCAAAAATGCAATGCGTGGACTAGACTATATTTTTTCAAGACAAGTCTATGATTGTTTTGCCACCAAAAAAATGGTTTTCTATTCTAGTTCTTGGTTATTATATGTGGACATGGGTGATCCCACAATAGTGGTTTACAATTTTTGGCCAAACTGGACATTGAAATAATTTTTTTAACTAAATCTTCACTTTCGGGCACCTATAGTGGCTAAACTGTGAAGAATTTGAAGATGATGCAAACTAGAGTTTTGTGACATTTTGTTTGCAGATTCTAAAAATATTTTTTCCAGAAAACAACATTTTTAAAAAGTGATGCTCACCGTATAACGCATAATTTTTTTCCATGAATTATAAAATTCTAAGTCTTTCGAATTTAGATTTGTAACTCTGATATCTAGTGCTTGCACTTGGTTAGATAGTTTTTTATTGAATATTTTTTCTTTAATCAAGTTTCAAAGTCAAACCGATTACAATTCAGACATAGCGCGACCGTATAACACGTAACTTTTTTTGTATATATCAAAATTCAATTTTTTTTTTGATAATTTGCTATTTTTCCACATGTGTAGAACATAGAGCTTAATTTTTGGTGAAAAACCTATGTTTAATAAAACTAAAAAAACAAATACATAATAAAACCAAAAAATATTAAAATTATATTTGTTGGATAGCTCGTTCTGAGGACTACCTGATTCTAGTTGGGTTTGTGAAGTCTCCACCAATTTCATGTTCCAAATGAGGTCCAAAGTGTAAAAAATTAAGTTTTTTTGTGAATTTTGTCAAAAATCAGGGAAATGGGGGGTTTGCTCGAACCCAGGTTCATTCAAACCCCCTTCCCAAAAGGGGGTTTCATTTGAATTTTGGTCGTACATTCATTATTGGGTTCCCTCAAACCCTAGTTCGATCAACCCTTTATTGGTTCGTTCAAACCCCCAAAATGTAAAATTTTGCCATAGGGTCATTTTTTTCAAGTATTCCTTATTCAAATTATAAACCACTTTTGTGGTTTTACCCCATGATTCACATACACATATCTAGATATACATCCTAGTCATGCAATGCAAATATAAGAACTTACAAGATAAAATTTATACTGATATATATGTTTGTTAGATCTATATGATTTCTTTTATAATTTTGCACAGATACACTAGACGTCCAACAAAATTAGTGTATTCTAAATTGTCTATTTCAAATTGTTCAACGGTCGAACAACTCAATCCAATGCTCCTTGCAGTTGTTAAACATTGCCAACAGTACATGTAAGTGCAAAACTTCTCCATTATCAATAAATAGATTTGGTGAACCACTTGTAAATATTATTCATTATTTCTACTTTCTGATTGTGTATATTGATTTTAGCTATATACTTACTAATTTTTGATGCTTCCTTCCTGATCTTGTTTTCCCGTCTACTAACATACCTCTCTCTTCTATTTGTAGGTGTTAGGCTAAAGCATACGTGACAATCCCAAAATCATGATGCTTGTTTTTGACAAAGTCACCATACCAAAAAAAACACCAGAACATGCCATATCATATATGGAAACTTTGCATTTTTCCCAACTTTGATATTTTGCAATGTATAATGCAACTCCACAAAATTTCTAGTGGACGTTTCGTTTTGCTTTTGCTCGGGGGTTTGGCTAGGGTCCCTGAGGCTCCATGATGCCAATATGGTAGGGTGGATAACGAGAATGGGTTTTGTGTTTTGGCTTTTCATGCCATATATCTTTTCTTACATAGATACATGTGTAGAAAACATGCTTTGTAACATGTTTCTTATGTCATACCAAGTGGTAGGAACTCACTTGAGACTTTCATAATCTCACCTTGAAACAACACACATTTGTTATTCATTTATTTTGACTCTTCAATTACACTATGAAGTCATTCATTAAAAAATGATATTTTTATTCTCAATTGCCTTGTAATTCACTACTTTTCAACCTTTTATACTTGTCTCCATTTTATTTTACTACAATTAAGCCAAAAAAACACATGCATACTAAAACTTTAATTTCCAAAACTATGGACAAATACTAATTATAAAAAGTATTCAATATTAAACGTCTTTCTTTGTTCAAAAAAATGTGATACAAATAGTTATTGACTATCTTTTTTAAAGAGTACTTTTTTTTATCCAATATTAGTAATTAAACGCATGGGTGATGACTCTTACAAAAATCTTCCATGTATTTCAAAATTAAATAATTAATTGATTGAATAACGTAGACAAAAAGTGACAATATACATGTGCATCTATTGCTAATAAATATAAAACTAAAATAGATATAAAACTTTCTCATAGCTTAATTTTTGGCAAGAAGTTATTGTTGCTAGAAAAAACAATTATTTTAAATTTTATATTTGATTTAATTTTTTAGTTTCCATTTTTAAAGAAATTTAAAACTTCTATTTGTTGAGAATTAATTTCCTATATTTCTAACAGTATTAAATAAAATGAATAGTTAATAGCTATTGTAACTAAAATTATTAAATATTACATGGTAATAAAAGAACGTTATTCATGATTACTTGTTTCATACATTGTAACTAATTAGTTTCATTCAACATGACCTTCGGTTTTACTTTACACTTCCATTAGTCAATTTTCATATCGATTTCTGTTGACTTGTCAACACACTTTATGTTTCTCCAACCAAACAAACATTTATAACTATTATTGATTGTTAAGATTTCACATTCCATTCCAAAATAAGGTTCTGCCCTCCTAACCGTCCGAATAGCCTCTCACAAAAGACCCCTACCGACTGATTGTTGCATGTTTGTGCATGCGACTGCAAGTTCAAACTTGAAACTTCCATGATAATACATAAGTGCATGCTTTGGTACGTGGACCAAATTTGAAATGACCAAAACCATACAATATAATGGTAAAATTTATTGAGGCAATATGCGAGTATCTAAGTACATGTAATTTCTTTTGCTTTGTTTCAATAAAAGTATACGCGTATATGTAATCTCATAGACCGCCATGTTCTATTATATTCTACAATTTTCGGCGTGAAAAGGCTCAAGACTCGAGTCGGCAATGAATGAATAGAACGAAATTTGTGCTTACATTAATTGTAATGGAGAGATCTGGTGAGTCACGACAAATATGCGTTATATGGGAAGAGCGCCGGTACGCTTTGCAGAGTTAACATGATGTGTTAGCGTACAGAAAAACAATAAATGGGAAAATGTTCAAAGCTGGCTGTTAACCTACGGGTGTTTGAGTTATTAATGGTGTCTTGTATGGAGATAATATGCTATATTTTTGTGGACCCTACTTGAAGCCGCAGTGATGGAGAAGTATTATGGTGGTGGAGCATGTGGAGAATAGAGTGGTATAAAACGGGACAGAGGAGGAGGTGGTGGTAGTGGAGGTGGTATTGGGGGGAGCAGGAGGTGATCTACAAGGCGGTGGAGGACACAGTTGTTGTAGTCATGGTGGTGAGCGCGATTGTCAATGAGGCAGTGGTCGTGAAGGTGGTTGTGGCTGGGGAGGTGGTTGGGGAGAGTAGTTGGTGGTGAGTCCATGTGATAGTTAAGGAGTTCGAGTGGAATATAGGTTGAGTAAAATTAGTTTAGATAATTGTTAAGTATAAATTACATAACTAGAAATACTGCTATTAAGTTCATAGTAAAAATTCTTATAGTTTTATGAGCAAAATATTATATATTTATCTTTTTAAATTTATAAAAATAGTAAATTCATAATTTTCATGAGACATTTTTTAAGGAATATAATAATTTAAAGAAATATTATATAAAAATTATATTGAAAATATAATATTCTTACAAATTAAATGAAATTATAGATGTCTATTTTAAAATTGGGTCATCATTTCTAGTGCTTTTTAATTAGGGCAATATATTTGTAACACTATTGTACATTAAACTTAAGTGTACCAAATAAAAGTAATAATAATATTTTTTTGGCTTTATTATTATATAAAATAAGAGAGTGCCATTGACCCTCATTGGATCATGCATAAACCTCTTTTTTTTTCATTTCTTTGTGTAGGACCCCTCCATTTTGGCTCTTTTGATCGGACAGTGTTTTCTTTGTTATGCTTTGTTCTGCTAGTACTTGACTATGGTACTTGGTTGCTATTTGATTGCTAACTGTAAAGCGATGTGAATGTTATATTTTGATGTGATGGTATTTTACTTTGATATTATCATTATGACATGCTTTGAATTAGCTTAGCATATATTTAATTAATGATGCTTTATGCTTTCAAGTATATTATTGATGTTAGATTCGTCAGTTAGTAATTCTGTATTGGTGAAGGAGGCGAGATTGTACCACTTGCTTGCGAGCACCCTACGATTCCAAGATTCCCTATTCATGGTGTGTTTTATTATGTTATATATATGTATGTTCGATATATTCTTTGTTCGCAGGTTGACAGGTACATGACATCAACTCCACCCGATTTCACTGGTTTGAGCGTGTCCATTGGCCAACGATATTCGATTGGGAGATAGTAGCTAGGTTTTTCGTGCCAAGTCATCACCCTAGTCATAGTGTGTTATTAGGTTTTAGTCGGGTTAAGTTGCTTCTTTGTTGTTTATCTCTCCTTGATTTAATATTTAATTTCAAGTTGAAAAAGGTAAATAAATGCCTTTTTGTATTTGGGTTGTTTATTAAATAAATCTAGTTGTAGTGTTAGAAATGTTACTTAATTTATTAATTAATTTAATTTAATTAATAAAATAATCTAATCTTGGATTAGATTTATTTTATGGATTATTTAAATTAATTGTATGGAATTAAATCAAGTTATTCATTTTAAAAATTATAAGTGTTAAATTCCTTTTTGAATTGAAAATTTTAAAAAAAGTGTTAAAGTTGTTTTGAAAAGATTTTTTTTAAAGTTAAATGCTTTTTGGAAATGAAAATGTGTAAAAGCATTCAAATTCCTTTTTGAAATAGAAATTTTAAAAAATAAATAAAATAAATAATAAAGTCATGTTGAAGAGAAATTTTAGTTTTAAATTTTCAAAAAAGAAAAATATCTCCAAATTGGATAGAGGAGCAATAACTGTGGTTGATGGGATATTTTGGGGAAAGTTCACTAAATTTGAGGAAGATATTTCATTTTAAAAATATATTGCTGTTAAAAAGAAAGGGAGTTCTTCATGTTTGTTTTATGCATTATTGGAATTTGGGTGAGGATTTTAGAAGAGCTTTGGAAAAATCATCTTGCAGGGAAGCTCAAATTTTCTTTTTCAAGCTCTTCTTCAAGCTTCAGGTTCTCCTTGTTTATTGTTTTGAAAATTTGCATTTTCAGTTTTGAAAACTTGTTGCAATCATTTTTTTTGAAAACCCTGTTGAAATCTTGAAGAAATTTAGATTGTTTGTAGAAAACACAAAAAAACTTGCAACAAAAAATTTCAATTTTAACAATAGAAAAATGGAAAGAAACAAAATGAAATTTGAAAACATCTATTTGGGAGTTGAAATATTTCATATCAAAATTGAAACCAGGAAATTGTGTTTGAAAAATTAGTTTCATTGTAAATTTTCTGTAGAAAAATTGTTCAATTTGACTGTAAAATGGGAAATTTAGGTATATATTTATAAATATGTATGTATATATATATTCTGTTATATATATATATACATACATATATTATAAATATTATTTTGTGCTTTCTAGAAATTTTTGTTTTAAAAAATTTTACTGTCAAGATTTTTTGAGAAAATCCGTCAGAAAATTTACAGGGAAATTTTGTTTTTTATTTCTAATTAAAAAAAAGGAAATATATATATTTTATTGGTGGAGGGGAGCAGCTGTGGCTGCACACAGCCACACCCCCTAGTGGAGGGCACTACTGTGGCAGCGCTCCCCACATTGTGTGTGGGGGAAGCGCTGCCACAGGCAGCGCTGCCTCCAATAAGGGAGGCTGGGCGTAGCCATAGGCTGCGTCCCCTCCTTTTTCAGGGTTCGACCCTTATAAAAACTTTTGTTTATTTATTATTATTTAATAAATTATATATTTTATAATATTTAATTATTATTTATATAATATATATATTATATATAAATATATATATTATATATAAATATATATAAATATATATATAATTAATATGTTTTTTTTTAATTATTAATCAAATAAATTTAATATATAGTATATATATTATAGATAATATATTTTTATATTATTTATATAATATATATATTATATATTTTAAATATTTGGATTTGGAATTTAAATGGTTGTGTGAACCCCTTTCTAAACTTGCATAAATAAAATGAACAAATCACATTTGTAGATCAAAATGCAAGGTTAGCACAAGAGTTCCCATAAAATCCATCTGCATTGTTAGAAAACAAGGAAAATGATGATATAATTGAGAAAATACAAACACAAATAACTATCCCTATTCTAAAACAAGAAAACACTTGATTTTATGGGGGGATTGGTGCTATTGTGGAAAATAGCCCTTTCCCAATCTCTTTAGATAAGCTAATGTGATGAAACTGCTTTGAGGATGGTATGATGGTGGGCAAGATTAGCTCTCAATTGAAGAGAGTAACCTTGTATGAGATTGTGGAGATTTGTGGAGGATTTGTTGAAGGATGAAGCCTCTATTTGTAGATTTTTAAATGCTAGGAGTGTTGAAAAGGGACCAATGTGGGATAAAAAACAAGCCAATGAAAAGATGCCACTTGTTAACTTGCCATTGGTTGAGGGATGTGCAAGATTTGAGAAATGTGCCCAAGAGGGAAAAATTTCAAATTTGAAATGAGAGTTAATGCTGAGTTTGACTTGTGCAAGGGACATGTAAGAGACATGTAAGACCTATTAAATGCCCTGTTGGATGTACATTTCAACTTACCTTTTAAATTCAAACCTGATGGAATATTCCTCATGGATGCCATGCTGAGTGAAAATGATGATTTTAATAAATCAATAAATTGATTTATTTGTGCAAGTGGCATTATCGAGAGGATGTGACATGCATTAGATTATATTTAATCAGGATTAATTAGCTAGGATGATGATTAGGGGCTTTGACCCATTTGACCTAGATTTTTTGATTTATTTAAATCAAAAGGGATGGAAAATGCATTTGGGGATTTAATTAAAAAAAGTTTGATTTATTTAATTAAAGGATGATGTGAGCCTTTGATTTTATTAAATGAATAGCCTTAGGACTAAACACCTGATTTACCTAGTGAATGGATTTGCTGTGTTTGATTTATTTAGTGAGCGGATGAACGTGAATTGAGTGCACGATGTTAATTTCATGTGTCTACATTTTTCCCCTCTTTGAAGTAATGTACTTGTTGCATTGGTTCAAAGAATAAACTTTCCGTGATCAAAATTCAAAAAAATTCAAATTTTTCAGATGCCCCAACAGAAAGAAGTACACTAGTACATTGCCCCCTCGAGAGATCGAGCGAAAAGATTCGATTTGAGGGTCGATCTCGCAATAAAGAGGTTCAAGATGGATGATTATGGATGATGATGCAAATGAGATGATTTTAAGATGCTTACAATAACAAATCTATATTATCTTAAGCAACTTAAATGATGATATGAAAAATGGATGATGTGATATGCTATGATTATGCAATGGATGATTTATGCAGATGCTTAGACTGACAGATCTATATTATGATGATGATGCAAATTCAATGCATGTGAAATGATCGATGTTTCCTATTATGTATGATATGAATGATATGTGGTATGCTGACAGTTTCTAGATGCAGGATGGATGCATGATGGATGAATTGGTGATGTTATGTTAGCGCGGAAATGAGATGATGACAAGAGGATCCAACAAGTCCATGATCTGACGAGACTTTATTAGAGATGATGATGATGATGATGATGATGATAAATGATGATGATTTTCTTATCAAGGATTGGGATTTTAAAAGGGCTACTTACCTTATGTTTGATAACACACGTAGGTACGATGCATCAAGGTATAAAGAAAGGATGGCGTTGTACCTAGTGCGATGGACTTTGACTCAACAAACAAATAGGAGTATTCTTGTTCACACTTGACATATGAAAACCTTGCTAGGACGTACCTAACAGCAAGTATTCACCAAGTTATTTTACAAGAACGCCCAACAAGCACAACATACAAAGATAATGATTATTGCCCCATTCCTATCTCTCTAAATCCCTCGTTCGGATATCATCGAGGTCCTTGGAATGAGCACAATAAGATAAATCAAAAGAAAAGACCACGCAAACAAGTCAATGTTCTTCATATCTCTAGCCAAAAGGGATTTGTTTTGATAGGATAAGAATCCAAAGTGATATCCAAAATGATGCCCATTGTTGGAACAATATATCCTAGGACATGCATAGTGGAGGATGATGATGGTTTGATAAGTTGATTGATAGGCTATTGATATAAGGTTGACTGACATGTTTGTGAATGACCAAGAGTTTGATTTTACGTTTAACAGTTTGTTGTTTCAGTTTTTGATTTTGTGTTTGAAGTTTGCTTCTACTGATTGCTGTGATTGTTTATGTTTATGTTGCCAAAGCATGAAGGTGACGATCAGTTTATTATGGATGATTGATTATTTTGAGTGAAAGCGAAATGGAACGGATGGATTTTTTCAAATATTTGGATGTTTTTGATGTTTTGAAATGTTTTGAGGCCAGTTTTGGTGTTTTTGAGATTTTTACAAATGTTTTGATTTTTTGCGATGTTTTAGGGTTTTGTGTTTTTCAAATGTTTTTGGATTTTGATGTTTTTCAAATGTTTTTGGATTTTGATGTCTCGGGGGCTGATCAAAGATGAGCCTTACCTATATTTAAGCTCAGAGATGATGTAGTTCAGATTCCAATGTTTTTGATGTTTTTCTGACTTTTTGAGTGTTTTTGGATTTTTTGATGTTTTGGATGTTTTTGGATTTTCTGATGTTTTTGGATTTTTGCATGATTTTGATGATTTGGATATGGATATGTGATTATATTAGTGCTTTGTTTTGGGATTTTGTTGAAAACCAAGCTAAGGTTGATTGATCGAATCGATGGATTGATGATGATGATAACATTGTTGAGGATACACAACAATGAATGATTAGGATTGATGATGATAACATTGTTGAGGATATACAACAATGCAAAGATAGTGTTAAGAAACACACAGATATCTTGAGATGATGATGGATTGATGATGATAACATTGTCGAGGATATTGTAGACATGCAAAATTAACATTCTGCATTTGATTAGGTTCATTCATTAACTAAACTAGATTTCGTATTAGGTCCATTCATCGATTGATCAGATTCACCTTCATTCATTTATCAGGTAATTTCATTAATTCCCATCTCCTAAGGTCATTCATTCAAAATTAAATAAAACATTATCATCAACCTTTTAATCAAATTAATCAAACATCATCCCTTTAATTAAATAAATCAAACATTTATTTAATTAAATCCAATCCATATTCTGATTTAAATAAATCAAATATTTAAATCATGAAAGTCAAACTAGTCTAATCATCATTAATTTAATCTAATCCTGATTAAATGCTAATCTCACCCACTTGCATTATCTAGATTTAGCCACTTGCACAAATAAATCAATTTTATTGATTTATTAAAAACCCCTCATTTTCCCTCAACATGACAAGTTGATTTGTCCCTCCAACATTGCATTTATTGCTGTTTTTCTTGTCCCCCTCTCAAAATTTATTGCAAAATTTGAATTCAAATTCTCCCTCTCATGGGCACTCTTCCCAAATTTTGCACATCCATTGGCCTATCATCACTTGAAAAGTGGCCTATTCTCATTGGTGGATCTTTAGTCCCACATTCACCCTCTTGGCCAATCTCTCATCAAGAAAATCTATAAAAGAAGGCCTTAATCCTCATTCATGGATCCACAAATTTTATGCAAGGTTACTCTCTTGATTTGAGAACTCATCTTGCCCATCATCTCCATTGCATTTACATCATCTTGAGCTTTGATCAAGGGTTGGGAAAGGGTCACTAGCACATGTGACACCAATCCACTATGGAATAGGTAACTTGTGGTTGCTTTCATAATGCTTGTAGCTTTCTTTCATCCTTTGTTGCATTTTTGAAGTGTTTGCAAGGTATTTCATAGGAGTTTACTTTGATAGATTTGTGAAATACTAACCCTTGTATGAAGTTTAGTGTTTTTTGCAGATTTTTAAAAAGTATGCTCACAGTTTGGCGCTAGAAGGAGGGCTAAATATACTATCTCTATTTTTGTTTACTTGATATTGATGCATATAAGTTGCTCTATAATTTATGCTTAAATAAGGGCCTGCCTATGCTCGTAAAAAGATGTGTATGCTTATTTGTTATCACAGAAATCACATATCACTTGTTTTATATTTTAAACTGATTGGATTTCTATACTAGCGTATTGTGAGTCTCTGTAGTATAAACTAAAGTTTAGGTACGAAGCATAGATCATAATAGTTGGATTTGTAAAGTCTTGTTTTTAAATTGATGGGAATATGAATCCATTTATCTCTGTTGATGCACAAAATAGGGATGTTCTTGAGAAAAGAGTTTCAATATTTCATGAAGTAATACTTTTTTTTTATCATGTCTGAAACCCATAGTTTGCTGATGGGCGCCTTCTTTTTTTATGTTTTGTGATCTAAAGAGGTCATTACTGCTAAATAAGTTATGTCTCCATTCTACCTCACACACGGTGGAAGGAGCATATTACACATGGAATCTGAGTCACTACTAATGAGTATTTTTATCAATATAATTTGGGCCATGTTTTATGTGTTATGTACCTCAGGATTCTATGTAATCTTTATTTGCTGGCTGCAGTAAAGGGCGTATGATTTAGATTGAACAAATCAGGCACACATACATTCGAGGAAGACTTCTTATCAGTGAACTCTCTTTTTGCTGTTTCAAGCTGCACTATTGACCTCTCCAATAAACACGCATTTCGTTGGAAGTCAAATCCATTGTGTTATCATTATCACATTGGAGAAGAGTTTTTGTTAAATATGTATAATAGCAATATGATGATATCATGATGAATAAATAGTTTCCTTTTCAAAATGTACAAAATAGCGCTAGATTTAATTATCAAATTGATTCTGCCCTATTGCTTTTAGTATGCTTGAAAATATTTTGAAATCCACTTATAAAGATAGGCAGAGAGGATGCTGAAAAAGGGAGCATGCTGGTCAAGCATTATTAGGTGTTGCTTTTTAAATTCCTTGCACATGTCTTTTCTTTAAAGATTCGTGTCAAAAGGTTCAATTTACTTGAACTACACATCTATAGCTGCAAAGTCTAGATTTACACACATTAAATGCATTAGCTCGAAAGTTTCTAAACGCCTATTCAATAAAGTCATTTTGCATTGAATCTACAAAGAATGCCTTCCATGAAACAATGTCTATTTTAGGATGACATTTACTCAATGCTAGCCTCCCTGCATTGTCCCATAGAAAGATAACAACTCGAATTTACTGCCATCATATCGCTTTAAGGCAATTTGTCAAAACAATTGGTATTTGCTGCCTGTGCCTCTGCATTTATTTATGGTATTATTGTACTGCACATAGAAGAGACTTTAAGTTCACGTTACTGCTCGATCAATAAAGAAGAAATAAAAATTGACTGGCATAAGTGACAACATTTAAGATAGGTTCCATAATCAACATCAAGTAGGTACGTTGTCTAGTTGCTTGAAAAAGTTATTAAAGTCTTTTCAAATCCATTTTGTATGTAACATGCAAATCAATCTATCGGCTAAGGAAATCATCCCTATGCATTAAATTCTGAGTTATTGATGCATAAAAACACAGACTACAGTTTATTGGTAGGAGTTGCACCACCAGATTATGCATGTTGTTTATAGGGTGTGTACGTTTCCATGAGTGTAGATTTCAAATACCTCTACTAAGGGACCTGCTGTTTTCAACAAGAGCTACAAATTAGTAGAAACCAACCTTATTAGTTGACATATGCTCTATATCATAAATTTGTTTAAGTATTTGAAAATTTGCTTCATGTATACTTGCCTGAAAATTAACGAAATTTAATCTTTAAATGCTCAATAGTTGTGAGGATGTTTTTAAATCTCATCATTATGGTCATTTTGGAAATAGCTAAAATTTGAAACATAGAGTGATACTTTGGGAAAGATGTATCCTTATGGTTTGATCAAATTTATGAGCTTTCAAAAAGTCAACATTTGAGGATTAGGAGGGTGTTTTTGAGAGATTCATTCTTTATGGTTGATTCATGGGTTTAATACTTGTCAATGATCAAAATGAATTTTCTAGTTCTCACATGATTTGTCTTTTTATCTTAAGGTAAAACGTGAAAACGAAGGGGGCACAAGGTACAAAAGCAAAACAAAAATGAACAAGGTACAAAACGAAGGAAAGCAAGGAGAAGGCTAGCAAAGGAAAATGAAAGGAGGAGGATATTTTAAAAAACCAAAGTGTTTTTAAACGCTTTAAGTGTTTGTTCAACGCTTCTTTACAAAATTGTTACCTTTTTGCTCCTAGGACACTAATTTTTGTTTGGGTCTAAAAAGAACAATTTGATTTTTTCCATTCGCAAAAGGTTAAAATTCAAGCTTAGACACTTACTAGATTTCGTTTTGGGCTAAAAATTGGACAAGCAATGTTCATATTTCATTTGGTGCTTAAAACGAATCAAACAATTGCTTTGGAAGGATAAAATGAATGTGTGTTTACCTTGTTTTGTGGTTACTTACTTAAACTAAAGTCATTGAAAAGGATGTATGTGCTTCTCTCGCGCTTCCAAGCGATCTTGAGAATCAAAAGGCCTTTTTGGTGATTTTGGCGTAAGATAAAGTGATCACCTCCACACTTCGATTTGGGATTAAAATTGAACAACATATTGTGCGAGTGTGATTAAACATACGACATGTGTTCTCCCTTTGTTTCTAAACAAAGATTGATCGAACTATGAGTGTGTTTTTTCGCTATTTTTTATCCTAGAGGGCCTGCCTTGGAGAAAAAGTACTCACCCAAGGGAACGACTCAACCGGTAACACTCTAAAGCCAAGAGTATTTCCAGCTGGGATATAAATGTGGGTATTGGTTAAACACTAGTATCACGCGGTTGGCTCCGACAAGATGGATCTGAAAGGGGACTCTTGCCGTATGGGTCAATCTCCACGAACAAAAAGTCCTTACTAGAACCCATGTACTAGAATTTGCCAAAATCTTTGATCTATTTGTTGGTGCAAGAATGGTCATTCTGAAGCTGCCCCACACTTTTACGGTCTTTAGTAGAAATGGAAAACATGCCATGGGAGTTTCATGGGTGTTGATGCTTGGCTGCCCCGTATAAGTGAGTGTCGTGGAGGGGAGCCAGTGGGGTCAAGCATCTAACCATTCGCTAAAGATAAGCGTAGCTAGACTTGTCCAAGTGGGGATTCAACAAATATTGTCTTACACATCCATAGGGTTTGTACTTGTCTTGGTTTGAAAACACAGTGTTGTATTTGAAAACATTTGCAAACAAACACTTAACAATATCATTCAAAATTTCAAACCCTTTTGGAGATAAATGCCATTGACTTAATCCATATGTTATTGCTTTTCCTTGGGATTCACATCCTTAGAGGTTTCTAAACATTGGATTATATCTCAATTTATCTCCTTAAGTAAACAATAGGAAACCCTTGCCTTAAGTTCATTAAATTTCTACATAACATATCTTGTGGAGTTTGAAGAAATTAAGACATTGGACATCTTAGTTTGAAAACTTAATCAAAGAAAGTGTTTTTGGAAAAATAAAGCCATTAAGCAAAGCTAAGCAAAATGAATATTCATGTGTGATTGGAGACTCACAAAATCCCAAAGCAAAAATCATTGGAAATCCGAAAATGAATGTTCAAATGAAATCATTTCTTGGTTACAAAGGTCTTTAGGAAGCATATGCATGCTCTTCAATACCTAGGTCTAGGAAAACAAAGTGTCTTTTTTAGGTTCACCTAAGGATCAAAACAAATCAAACCTCTTTCATCCATCTTTCAAAAAATCAAATCCATCTCACAAATCATCTTTTGGAAAATCTTGAAATTATCCTTGATACTAGGCTTTGTGGCAAAAAATCAAAATCATCCAAAAACATTGTGACCAAGTCCTTGAAAACATTTATCAAAACACTTTTGGCTAGGCATGTGTAGATGCATCCTTTTGCATATACTTAGTCAAAGTTATCAAAATCATCTTGTCTAACTTAGTGTATGTGGATGAATCCTTCTTCATATACTTAGTGAAACTATCATTTTATTTGGATAGGTGTGGGTAGATGCATCCTTCTCCTCACACATATCCAAAATCATCATTGTTTGAACAAAACTATCCCTTAGATCATTATCAAACATCTTAGGGTCCTTTTGTTCAAAATCCAAAACAAAATCAAAATCAAACTCAAGGACAAAATCCAAAATCCAAAATCCAATCAAATTCAAGTCCTAAAGCCTAGTGTCTCATTCAAGACTTATCAAAAGCCAAAAAATTCATATCATTCATCATCATATCATCACCTTTGATCCCCAAAAAGCATCCTAAAACTTTCACTTTGGGACATAAAATAGAGATTAATCCAAAGAGTCAAGAGATTCATCTCCCATATTCTCAAAGATTGATCCCCATTTTATGGTTCTAACTAGATCTCAATACAAGAAGAGTATGGAAGCCAACAAAGAAACACCCACTTCAAGTGATCTTAGCCAAACCACTCCTGAAATGAATCCCATTGGGGATGGAAATCTCACAATTAGCCTTCCAACATCATCGCAAAACCCACAAGAAGAAAACCAAGGAGAGGACCTCACTTTTGGAATGTCTAACAAAAGAATAGCTGAAATGCTCCGAACTGATAACCATAGAATCATCAACATCATGATGAGATTCTAACCCTTCATTATACATGCTTGAACTAGTAAAAACAAGGGCCAAGGTTCCTCGGATTTTGATGTGAGCAATTCATAGTAGCATCTTTCCACCAATCTCAATCCACCATCCCTACTCTCATCTACATTCCCATCTCAAAACGTCGCGAAAAATATCCCAAAATCGAGGCCATTTTGCTCCAACTTCACCCAATGCTAACAAGTGAAACACATTTCAATACCAATCACATCCCCTGTTAATAATCAAAACTTGGACAAATACCCACATTGGAACAAAACATCCTATAATTCATTACAAAAATGTTCCTCTCAATTTTTACATTATGCACTCCATCATCAACAACTTTCACTACACCTCCATTCACAATTCAATTCTTGGTTTAGGGCTTCCCCTTCTACCGAGTATCAATCAAAACAACATTCCAACCATCAATCAAAACATTTTTCCAAATGCTCAAAACTTATTGTTGACATCACAACAACAAATGACAAACACACAAGCAATGGAAACATCATCAAACATCCCCACAACATTGCAAAGCATGGTCTCTTAAGGGCCAATCACATCAATGACACCACTTACCACATCAACAACACCATCCACCAATCAAGTAATCAACACGACAACACCATCCACCAACCAAATAATCAACACAACATTATCACTCACCACGAACACCATTCCAAATCCACTACCACCCCCACCACCACCAACGTTCACCACATCAAACCAATTCGACGCAACATTACAAGCCGCTCTTCAAAGAGGATACCAACAAGTGTAGAAACAAAAAGCCATGCAACAAGCTGCTCAAGCTGTGCAAGTTGCCAAAGCTGCACAAGCCACATTACAAGTGCAACAAGCACAAAAAGCCCAAGCTTTATTGCAACAGCAAAAACAACAAGCCACCCAAGCCGCACAAGCATTACAAGCACAAAGGGTCGCTCAAGCACAACTTTTATTACAGCAACAAGTAGCGCAAGCGCAAGCTCAAGCACAACAAGCGCAAGCTCAAGAACAAATTCTTGCACAAGCATCACAAATGCAAGCATATCAACAAGCACTAAAGCAATACCAAGAGTAGCAAGAAGCAGTAGAATTGGTAGCCCAATAACAAGCAGAACAACAAGCGTTGTTAGAACAACAACAAGCACAACAACAAGCGTTGTTGGAACAACAAAAAGTGCAACAACAAGCACAAATCCTAGCACAACAACAACAAGAGCAACAACAAGCATTGTTCATCCAAAAGCAAGTAGAAGCCTACTTTGCCCGCCACAACATACCGATACCATTGAACAATGCACCAACCAACCCATCCATCCAAACCACGATTGCAACACCTCAAAACAAATTCATCCCACCCCCTGATCCCCAGAATGATGTGATGACACAACTCAGGTTACTCTCGCAACAAGTGCTTGACCTTCAATCGGGGTGGACAACCAAAACGCAAAGCAACTTGTGTCCCTATCCATTCTATAGGAGCCTAGACATGAAACCACTCCCTAAGGGATTTGAAATCCCAAAATTTGACAAGTACCTAGGGATGGGAAACCCTGAAGATCACATCAGGGAATTCCAGGTTCATTGTATGGAGGTCGCATATGACGATACTTATCTGATGCAGCTATTCCCTAGGAGCTTAGCAGGCAATGCTATAGAATGGTTCTCTTGCTTACCTTCAGGCATTAGGAAATTTGAAGAAATTAGAGAGGCATTCATTAAGAATTATGCATGTAACATTGCAATGGATGTTAGTCTCGAAGAACTATACGCTCTGAAACAAGGAAAGAATGAATCTTTTGCTTCATTCCTTCAATGATGGCGATCCAAGGCCAATTAGAGCAAATGGAAAATGCCAGAAGAACAAAAAGTCTGCACAATCATAGCCAACCTTGAAAGTTGCCTATCATTCCATCTCAAAGTTCAGGGTATCATTACATATGAACAATTGATCTCCAAGGTGCTCAGCATCGAAAGAGCCCTTGTGACTCAACCCGCTAAATCAATGTCATATCACGAACCGCAAAACAACCACCCATCATCTAATTACAATGATAAACCTTGTACATGGGCGAGAAACAAGAACATCACTAATGATGGCATCATCGATGCCAAGGTGGTCATTAGTGGTCCGCACCAAAACACACCCACACAACAAATCCAAACACCAAATCAAAACACTCATCACACAATGCATCAACCCAACAATAATCCCACAATCAATAACCTCAATGACCAAAGAGGGCCACCTCAACACAAAACATACCCCAAATGAAAATACACTACTTTGGGGGAACCACTTGAGGACATCATGAAAAAATTAATCAATGAAAAACTCATCCAAGCTCCTACATTTGAGAATTATCAAGAACCTGATGTCAAACCTCCTTGGTACAATGAAAATCAACTATGTGAGTTCCACAAAATCAAAGGCCACACCGCAAACAATTGTATGAGACTCAAGAACATCATCCAAGATCTCATCGACAAAAGAATCATAAATGTGGAAACACCTACCGGGAATCAGGATCTTAAAATCTACACGAATCCAATGCCGAATCATGGCAACAAAGCGAATAACAAGGATAAAGGAAAAGGCAGTGTAAATCATGTATACGAAATATTCATTGCCTCCCTAAATGAAGACTGCATGGTCATCACCATCAAGGGCGCTCATGCCGAAGACTGTGGAGTCACCACAAGAGGCAAAAAAGTCACCATCGCAGGATCATCCCAACCCAATAGAGTCCGTACATCAAGAGCTGTTCCGTATAGCTACAATGTTGTAGACCAACTCAAAAGAACACTAGCACACATCTCCATCATGGAGTTGTTAAAAATCTCATCAGCACATAAAAAGATCCTTGAGGAAGCATTAGCCTCATCCACTGTTCCTGCAGACCTCGATGTAGAACAATTCCAAGCTATGGTCGAAAACATCATAACACCTAATCTCCTTACATTTTCTGACCAATATTTTCCCGCCCAACCATCTCACAATCATGCACTTCACTTAGAGGTCATTGTGAACAAGAGCAAAATGAAAAGGGTCTTGGTGGATGGTAGTGCAGGTTTGAGCATCTGTTCTCTTAGCCTCATCAAGCAGTTGAAAATATCAGAAGATTCCATCAACAAAGGCAAGGGCATCACAATAAGAGCATATGATGACCAAGAAAGAGTGTCTTAGGGCACAATTAAGCTCCCTATCCAAGTAGGGCCAACACTCATGGAAACCACATGTCAGGTCTTGGACCTCGAATTGCCATACAATATCCTCCTGGGACGCCCATGGATTCATGCGATGAAAGCCATAGCATCAACCTTCCACCAATGTGTGAAATTCACACATAATGGACAAGAGGTTACCATCCATGGAGATCTTGAGCCATTTTCATATTGCAAGAACCTTGAAGCCAAATATTACAAAATCCCCCAAGTGCCAAAAAATGATGAGGGCCCATCCACATCATACATCAATCCCACCACTCTCACGTCCACTTCTGCAACAGAGACACCCGACATTCCCACCATATCCGATATCAAGCTCATCATCCAGGAGGACTGTTGTGGAAGTTATAGGCTCCCTAACAATGCTTTTGTGATAGGAGAGTTACCACAATCTCCAAGATCACGAGGACGCCCACAAGAAAATCAAGCTCCCACATCACAAACCTATCCTCAAAATTATCCTGAATTCACAAGATGGGGAGACCTTGGCCATGAGGTAATTGAAGTAGATCCATCAAACATGTTGTATCAAGATGAAAGACCAGCAGCTAATCTACCAATGGATGAAAGAAGCAAAGGCCTACACATGATGCTTGCGATGGGATATGACCGAAATTAAAGACTGGGACAAAATGACAATGGGCTCATAATACCTATCATGCCAAAGACGCGGCCCATAAAAAATCTTGGTCTTGGATGTGCCACTTTGAGAATAACCATACGTGGCCAAAGTCCTCTGGTTAGAGCAACTAATGTTTCTCCTCAGCCAGTAATAGTACAACTACACTCACCAATAGTCACAGGTAGAGACACACATAATTTTATAATTGAGCCCTACATTAGTAGCGATGATGAAGATACCTTATCCAACCTACCTAGGTTATTCAAAGATACCACCTTGTGTATGATTAGTACCATATCCTTTGAACCAGATAGTCAAAATTATGAGATCCACTTAGTCTACCCCCAACTGATCGACTATGACCAACGAGGACCACCAGTTCTCGATACATTCAAAAATGATGAAGCGCTCTCAGAATTCATGGGATTGAGAGACAACATTCCATATGGAGATCATAAAGTAGGCTTTATAATGGAGTTGGACACACATGCCTATTACGGGGAAATGATTGAATCCTTCAGTCGCAAAAGTGAGAAACTAAGAATCATATCCAAGTCCTTGAGTGAAAACCACACCGTGGCACTCTCTGACAAGAAAATAGTAAAAAGAAAGGACGCATCCAATGGTGAAAACCTCTCTGAGGCGCCTGAGGATGAAGGATTCAATATTCCCGTAAGAGCTATTCATCAAGATAAGTTAGCAATCTTGGCCGAAAAATGCAACCCAGTCAACCTAGGAACAGAGGAGACCCCGCATATCACATTCTATGCGGAATCACTATTATCAGAAGAGCAAGAAATCCTAGCAGCATTCCTAAGGGAAAGACAAATAAACTTTGCATGGAGTTATGCTGATATGCCAGGACTTGATCCAAATACTGTGGTCCACCACCTAGTAGTATATCTAGATGCAAAACTTGTTAGACAAAAGCTTCAAAAAATGCATCCTCAAATTGCTTTGTTAGTCAAAATGGAGCTCAAAAAGCTATTAGATACTGTATTCATCCAACCAATTGATTATCCAGAATGGGTATCGAACTTGGTACCTATTTCAAAACCTGATGGAGCTATCAGAATCTGTACAAATTTTAGAGATTTGAACAAAGCATGTCCCAAGGATGACTTTCCACTTCCCAATATCGATATGATAGTGGACATGACAGCAGGGCATGAGATGCTATCACTAATGGATAGATTTTTAGGATACAACTAGATTATGATAGCAAAAGAAGACCAACATAAGACAACTTTTACTTGTCCATGGGGGACCTACTGCTAGAACATGATGCCATTCGACCTAAAGAACGCAGGAGCAACCTATCAAAGGGCCATGACACTAATATTACATGATATGATTCACAAAACAGTCGAAGACTATGTCGACGACATCCTAGCAAAGTCAAGAAAAAGACAAGATCATATAGCAACCCTAAGTGCTATCTTTGACAAATTGGAGGAATACAAAGTCAGACTAAATCCCAAGAAGTGCGTCTTCGGCGTACAATCAGGAAAATTTCTAGGATACATAGTCTCCACGAGGGGTATCGAGGTAGATCCAGAAAAAGTGAAAGCAATCCTCGAGATGGAAGCACAAAGGAACTTAAAACAACTGAGAGGTCTCCAAGGCAGGCTCCAATCCATTAGAAGGTTCATAGCACAATTGGTAGACAAGCAGAACCCATATTCTCACCTACTTAACAAGGGGGTAGCATACAAATGGGATACAAAATGCGAAGAGGCATTCAAAAAAATAAAGGAATACCTACTGACACCCCAGTGTTAATGCCACCCATCCCAAAGAAGCCATTGATCTTATATGTGTCAACAACAGTAGCAGCTCTTGGAGCTCTTCTTGCTCAACATGATGAAAACAGAACAAAAAGAGCCATATACTATATCAGCAGGACAATGGTTGGTCACGAGCTAAATTACTCCTTCATCGAGAAAGCTTTCCTCGTAGTAGTGTTTGCATCCCAAAAATTTAGACATTACATGTTGGCACATAAGATAAAGCTCATTGCAAAAATTGATCCCCTCAAGTATCTCCTATCAAAGGCAATGCACATAGGCAGAATGGAAAAATGGGTAATGATACTGTTAGAGTATGATATTGAGTATGTAGAGAGGAAAGCCATCAAGGGTCAAGTTATTGCAGATCAACTAGCAGAAGCATCCATATATTCTGAGAATCCTCTTGTATCTAAATTTCCAGATGAATCCATCTTTAACATTAATGTCACTAACCATTGGAAATTATACTTTGATGGTTCATACACCCAACATGGATCAGGAGCTGGTATCTTCTTCATCACTCCACAAGGTGACTGCATACCGAAGTCATACAAATTGGCATTTCCTTGCACTAACAACATAATAGAATATGAGGCTTTGACTATAGGTCTCAGGATAGCAATGCAGTGGAATATCATAACTCTCAGGGTGTATGGAGACTCTCAGTTAATCATAAATTAGGTCAATAATGAATATCAAACTAAGGATGACAAGCTTACTCCATACAAGAAATTGGTGGAGACTCTAAAGGAATCCTTCATTGACATAACATTCGAGCAAATTCCAAGAACCAACAATAGAGCAGCTGACGCCATGGCTACAATTGGGTCTCTATTAGACATCCCTCATAACGTACCGAAATATGAATTTCTGATCGAGCAGCTTCTCATCCCCACATTCAAGGTATCAGAATCAGAATATGTGTGTGAAATCATTGGTCCAGGCGATCCTTGGTATCATGACATCTATACATATCTTCGCATAGGAGTCACACTCGCTAACCTACCATCAAGCCTAAAATGAACCTTTATAAAAAAGGCATCCAAATTTGTCATCCTAGGTGATACCTTATACCGTAGAAGCATAGAGGGTACCTTACTACGCTGTCTAAATGTTGAGGAGGCATTAACCGCTCTAACTGAGGTTCATAATGGAATTTTTGGCTCACACTCGAGTGGAATAACCATTGCCAAGAAATTGCTGAGGCTGGGGTATTACTGGCCCATGATGAAAAGAGAAGCATATGATCATGCTAAAATATGTTTACAATGTCAGCAGCATGGGGACCTCATCCATGCTCCAGCTCAAGAGCTTCATCCGATCGTTACACCATGGCCTTTTTCGTAGTGGGGACTCAATCTCATTGGGAAAATCTCACCCACCTCATCCAACGGCCATAAATTCATTATCACTACAACTGAGTACTTCACAAAGTGGGTGGAAGCCATACCCATGACCTATATCACTGGAAAGCAGATCTCAAAATTCATCCTGAACTATCTCATATGTCGTTATGGTGTCCCACAAGCCATTATCTCAGCTAATGGGACACCCTTCAAGAACCAGGAGGTTCGCGACTTGTATGAGAAATTCAAAATCCAGCATCGCTTCTCCACCCCATATTATCCCCAAGGAAATGGCCAAGCAGAAGCCACGAATAAAACCATCCTCAAAATCCTCAAGAAAATAGTCAATGACACAGGTCGTGACTGGCATCTGCAGCTTAATCCTACACTCTGGGCTTATCGAACTAGCATCCACACACCCACTGGCGCCACCCCCTTCTCCTTGGTCTACGGATTAGAAGCTGTACTCCCCATTGAGATTGAGCTCCCATCCCTGAGAACATCACTACAAAACCTTATCACGGATGAAGAATATCGGGTTTCAAGACTAAACGAGCTTGAGCTATTGGATGAGAGAAGGATTGATGCTTTGAATCATTACAAGTCTATCAGAATAGACTCAAATGAAGCTATAACAAGAGGATCAGAAGCAGGACTTTCCAAGTTGGAGAACTGGTCTTAAAAGAAAATCAGAAGAATGTCCCAAATCCCAGCAACAAAGGCAAGTTCGAACCCAATTGATTAGGGCCTTTCATCATCACAACAAGCTATAAATCAGGGGCATATCAACTATCAATACCCGAAGGGGAACCTTTGTCGGAGCCCATGAATAGCTCCCATCTCAAAAAAATTTATGCCTAATTCTTTCGGGTATAAAACCAAAAACCAAAAATCAGAAAATTCCTAAAAATGGTTACTTCGCAAAAACCTGGCAAACAGGCATCTTGGTAACAACAAAAAAAATAAAAAAAGCAGAAAAATCCAAAAAAATCATAAAAAGGATCAAAAAATTAGAAAAAGGATCAAAAAATCGTCCTCTAGTGAAAATCACTTTGGTGGCACTTTGGGAAAGTACCTCAGTGAAAACTTGGCAAACAGGCACCTTGTGTAAATAAGCACTTTCCATCCACCAGGACATTTACAACTTGTTCGTCATTATCCCTCCATTTCGCTTCCATCATCCATCTCATCCATATCTCCATTCATCACTCATCCACTCGCATCCGCACCATAGCTTGGTCCTGTGTTTGTATCATGATCCCTCCTACTACTACTCGGCCCATCCTCAAGGACAACTCGTCTTGCCTTTTTCGGAGTAGCCTATTACATCATGCTAGGGGCACATTCTCATCGGATCAGATTCGTGTATGGTCTTAAAGTCCTCAAAATCAGAAAATCCAAAAACATCAGAAAATTAGAAAAAACCAAAAAAATCAGAAAAATCAGAAAATCCAAAAACATCAAAACATCAGAAAATCCAAAAACAAGTCAAAAGTTATTCAAAAAGCCAAAAACAAGGTCATCTTGTCAAACTACGTCATCTCCGAAGCTTGAACGTAGGTTGATCTTTGATCATCCTCGAGACATTTAGGTCATCCTTTAGGAGTCCAGCTATAATAAACGACAACATCATGTATATCTTCATCCAGAAATTGGTCAAGTCATCACCAAACTACATGGTCTCTCAAGTATAATGTAGGCAAGGCTAATCATTAATCAGCCCCCAAGGCCCCTAGGATAGTCTTTAGGTTAGTATCTTGGTCAAAATATCAGAAAATCCCAAAAACATTGGAAAATGAAAATCAAAACATTTGTAAAACTTCAAAAAATACCAAAAATAGCCTCAAAACATTGCAAAACATCACTAAAACATCCAAATATTTGAAAAAAATCCATCCGCCTCATCTCGCTTGCACCTGCAAAACACACCATCATAATAAACTGATCATCATCTCAACCTTTGGTGAAACAGTTAGAAACAAGTCTAGCAGGTTAAAAGTAAATCTCAAAAGCGTCAAGCCTCAAGTCTAAGTCAGTACGTAAACAAGTTGGTCAAGTCTTTGTGTCAATAGTCCATCATCCAAACAGTCCCATATCAATCATCTGATAACATCATGTCCTAGGATGAATCCTTCCTACAGGGGCATTATTTATCATAAAGAACACTTTGGATAAACGAAATGATGTGCCGCCATCCACTAACATGTCCTAGGATGTATCCTTCCTACAATGGGCATTATCTTTTGGCAATAAGTTTCGGTTCTTATCCTTAAAACACATCCCTTTGGTTAGCGGGTATTGAAGAACATCAACTTGTTTGTGTGTTTATCTTTTTCTTTTGACTTATCTTATTGCGCTTCATTCAAGGACCTCTCGATGATATCCGAACGATTTAGAGAGATAGGAATGGGGCAACGATCATTATCCTTTTGTTTGCTATGCTTGTTGGACATGTTCTTGTAAAATAACTTGGAAAATACTTGCTTTGTTAGATATGAATGGAGGATGTTTTAGACAGCTTGTTGACTATTGCATTGATTGGTTATACCTTTCCATGTTTTGGTCCGAGGTGTTTAAAACTTCTAAAGTGCATCGTAGCAAGGTTTCTGTACGTCAGGAGTGAACAAGAATACTCCTATCTATTTGTCGAGTCAAAGTCCATCACACTAAGTACAACACCAACCTGGTCCTTTATACCTTGATGCATCATGCTTAGGCATGTTATCAAACATAAAGTAAGTGACCCTTTTAAAATCCCAATCCTTGATAAGAAAATCATCCATTTCTCATCACCATTTCTCATCATCATTTCTCATCATCATTTCTCATCATCATCTCTCATAATGTTGGCTTCTTGGACCCTCTTGTCATCATCTAATGTCTTCCGCACTAACATCACAGCATGAATAGTTAACCATCATCACTAGTGCATCCATCTTACATCCATAAATCATCAGTATTCTACATATCATGATCATAATATAGATCTGTTAGTCTAAGCATCTCATAAATCATCCATTGCATAATCACAGCATATCACATCACCCATCTCATCCATCTTACATCATATAATCATTTAAGTTGTTTAGGCTAATATGGATTTGTTATTCTAAGCATCTTAAAATCATCTCATTTGCATCGTCATCCATAACCACCCATTTTGAACCTCTTTATCGTGAGATCAACCCTCAAATCAAATCTTTTCGCTCGATCTCTCGAGGGGGCAATGTACCAATGTACTTCTTTCTACTGGGGCATCCAAAAAATTAGAAATTTTTTGAATTTTGATCGCGGCAAGTTATTCTTTGAACCAACGCAACAAGTACATTTCTTCAAAGAGGGGAAAAATGTAGACATGCAAAATTAACATTCTACATTTGATTAGGTTCATTCATTAACTAAACTAGATTTCGTATTAGGTCCATTCATCGATTGATCAGATTCACCTTCATTCATTTATCAGGGAATTTCATTAATTCCCATCTCCTAAGGTCATTCATTCAAAATTAAAGAAAACATTATCATCAACCTTTTAATCAAATAGATCAAACATCATCCCTTTAATTAAATAAATAAAACATTTATTTAATTAAATCCAATCCATATTCTGATTTAAATAAATCAAATATTTAAATCATGAAAGTCAAACTAGTCTAATCATCATTAATTTAATCTAATCCTGATTAAATGCTAATCTCACCCACTTGCATTATCTAGATTTAGCCACTTGCACAAATAAATCAATTTTATTGATTTATTAAAAACCCTCATTTTCCCTCAACATGACAAGTTGATTTGTCCCTCCAACATTGCATTTATTGCTCTTTTTCTTGTCCCCCTCTTTGAATTTATTGCAAAATTTGAATTCAAATTCTCCCTCTCATGGGCACTCTTCCCAAATTTTGCACATCCATTGGCCTATCATCACTTGACAAGTGGCCTATTCTCATTGGTGGATCTTATTCCCACATTCACCCTCTTGGCCAATCTCTCATCAAGAAAATCTATAAAAGAAGGCCTTAATCCTCATTCATGGATCCACAAATTTTATGCAAGGTTACTCTCTTGATTTGAGAACTCATCTTGCCCATCATCTCCATTGCATTTACATCATCTTGAGCTTTGATCAAGGGTTGGGAAAGGGTCACTAGCACATGTGACACCAATCCACTATGGAATAGGTAACTTGTGGTTGCTTTCATAATGCTTGTATCTTTCTTTCATCCTTTGTTGTGTTTTTGAAGTGTTTGCAAGGTATTTCATAGGAGTTTACTTTGATAGATTTGTGAAATACTAACCCTTGTATGAAGTTTAGTGTTTTTTGCAAATTTTTAAAAAGTATGCTCATAGATACACAACAATGCAAGGATAGTGTTAAGCAACAAAAGGATATCCTGAGATGATTTTTGGATTGGATTTGATTGATCATGATTGATGAAGCTTGATTTGGAACAAAAGTTGTTTGAATGATTGATGCGAAATTAACGTGCAAACTAGATGCGATTGATAGTGATTATTTGGATTGATGTTTGATAAAAGATGAAGATTGCTAAGGGATGTTTGTTCATCAAAATATGCCATGGGCAAGTGATTTGGATTTTTTCTCACAAGTGGTTTGACCAATTTGGTTTCATGTTTGCCAATGTTTGAATAGCCACATAAGTTAGAGGATATAGACCAAGATTTATTCTCAAAGCAAAATGTAAATATCTGCCCCTAGTGTCTAGAAATGTATGGAATGCCATGGATGGATGCTTGGATAGGTGTATGGATGGATGGATATGGCAAGCATGCAAAGGATGCCAAGGATTATCTTGCGATAAGATAAGGTCTTTGGATAATGAATGCTCATTTGGATAATGCTTCATTTCTCAGATACTGTTGGGTAGGATAGGATCAATGAAAATGGCCCATGTCAATATGTTTACCATAAGCAAGTATAAAGTGTGCCCCAAACTTTCATCAAGATCAAGATAACTTGGATGATGGATGCAAATGGATGAAAATGGATTGGATCAATGGTTTATGGATGGATGGATTTATTATGGATGATATGGATGGAATGTTGGCTTTATTATGGACGGGATGAGATGCTTTCAACTGCACTGGCGCACGTAGATGCTCAATTCTACACATGACACCTGTTTTCCAGATTTTCATCATGGTCTTGCCCAAAGCGCCACCCATGCGGTTTTCACTAGAGGACAATTTTTATCTTTACTGTTTTCAATCATTTTTCTGATTTTTTTGGATTTTCATATCTTTTGATTTTTTTTGGTTTTTCTGAAAGATTTTAAGCTCATGCCAAATCACAAGGTGTTGCTGATGTAGATGCCCCTGTCATAATGTGCCATCGATATCCTTCTTGAATAAGTTGCTTTGCTAAAATACGTGCACTTGAATACAACTTTTTAGATTCCTGATCTGCTTCGTCGATATTGGAGTTAACTTTGTATTTGTGCGCACATCGCGATAGAGTGCCTTCTGAATCCTTATGATGAAGGGTCGTTGCCAATACATGGTCAATGTGAGAATTGGATATCATGCGTGGAGGCGTGGATGGAGTGTGTTTGGGGATAAGAGATGGATTGGTTGACAGTTTGGAATCTTTGACTCTTCAACTTGGGAAGATGAGCAATGATGGGTGGATTCAAAAGTGTGCATGAAATTAGGACCAACTGCTTGATACACTTTATACGTCACTTGAAAATCCTACTTTCTCTTTTTTGGACATCTTTGATGGATACTTTTCCCTTTTTATTTTTCCCCATAGTTTCTTTGACTGATGGAGTTTGATAGGGATAATCTTTCTTTGTATGTTTTGGTATCCATGCGTATTTGATTTGTCCATTATGCTTCTTAGCTTCTTTTGATTTGATAACATTCTTTGTGCTTTGATTCAAATATTTCCTTTGATGTTGGTCCCAATTTGTGGATGGGGTGATGGGTGGATGAAGATTCATGATGTGGCCGGTTGTAGTATTGACATTGGTTTCATCATAAGGACTCTTTGTGCTCCCTATGTTGACGTTTGCTTGAGACGAAGTTGCCCCCAGTATTGTGGAAGTAGTACCTTGATGCTTTGATTTTTCCTATTTTGAGAGCTCTTGTTTAGAATACATTCTCTGATACATGACCACCATAGGTGATGTTTCAATTTGCTGCTCCGCTAACTCTGAATTATACTGTTTTGTCTGACTTGTTTCCTTGAGTGGATAATTTTGGATATCTTCATGCCTGATGTCCCTAGTCTAAATTTGGGATGTATCTGATCTTGATGTTGTTAATTTAGTTTGACTATAGGAATCAATAACCTGCTCTTTTTGTGTAATAATGTCAGGAGTAAAAGAATCCTGTTCTGAAGGAAGATCATCTACGTGTCCATCCGAAGAAAGAATCTCATGGGTAGATCGCGAAGTATGTGCCACATGGATATGATCATCTTGCATAGATAGGAGAGTGTCCATTAGATTATTGTAGTATCTTGAAGATACAAATTCTTGATCTTGAATGATTTCAGAGTTTCTTTCGACATGCTTTGGATCAAGTTCTTGACATGGACCAGTTTCAAAGGATGGATTGCTTATAAAGGGTTATTGGATGTCATCATTAGACATGGTAAGTGGTTCAATATCCTCAAGTGTTGAGTTCAGGGTTCCTTCAGTATCTGTAAACATGAGGTCAACGAATGTCAATATGTCTTGGAAAGGACCATTGCTAGACTTTGGTGAAGAATTTTGATCATGCTTTGGAATAAATTCTTGAGATATGTCCTCTAACTCATAAGGAAATGTAGAGGCATTTTCAATATGATCATTGGTCAATGGATTGTGCATTATGTCAATAGGATCAAATAATCCTAACACTCCTTGAAATAGATCACTAAAGAGTGGTTCTTGATATATGGCAAGTTGGTCATCGAATGAGGTGCAAACATCTTCAATGTGCTCATTGACGGATAGGTTTTGAACATTGTTTTCAACAATTTCAGTGGAGAGATTGTGAATGTTTTCAACCATAGGGTCAAATGATGTTGAAATTTCTTGAATTGGATCATTATTGATTGGTGGATTTTGATCATGATTGAAAAGTGACTCTTGATATACGTTGATTTGATCATTGGATGAAGTAGACATAGCTTCAAGGTGCTTAGTGATGGATTGATCTTGATCCTTATTCTCAAAGGTTGTCATTTTTTGTGTTTGTGCTTGTGTTTGTTGGGTAGATTGAGAGGCTTGTCTTGCTTGTTGTGTGGCTAGATATTGTTGGATGGCCTTTTGGTAGGCCTGGTGAGCTTTTAGCGCAATGTTATATTGTCTTGTTGCGTTTGGTTTAGGTGGTAGTGGTGGTGGATTTGAAATCATGTTGGATGTAGTGACAAGTGGTTGAGATACACTTGGAGTGATCGTGAGGGTTTGAGATGTGATGGGCATGATAGTGGTGGTTGGAATGATGTTGATATGGGCAATGGTGGTGGAGATGTCTCCCGGCGCAAGGACTCAACTATTTTGGTAAGTGTAGCAATTTGATCTCGCCAAATTTGTTCTTGATTTCGATCCTGACTCGCTTGATATAGTTGATTTGACTTTTGTTTAAGTAGATTTGGAGTGTGTACTTGTGTTTGATTTTGGACAATGTTCTGATTTGGGATGACACTCAGATTTGGCATGATAGGTTGAAATTGAACATTGTTGATGTTGGGAATCACATTGCCTTGACTTGGAGTTGTTAACGTCTTGTTTGAATTTTGAGCAATATTCGTATGATTTGCAACCATATTTATCCCAAATTTTGCCGGATTCATGTTTCAAAAACTTGTATTTGGTACATTCTCATTTGGCTTGTAGGGATTTGGTGGGATGACATTGTTCGTTTGAAGGCTCATGCTTTGATTGTTCGGTTGAAAAACTTGTAGGTTTGGATTTAGATCTACCATCGAGAAATGTGTTCCAATCTTTGATTTGGGTATACTCACACTCGTTGTGCCATTGACATTTGTAGAAGGTAATGATCCCATGTATGGATTGTATAAGTGTGAGTTTTGATAATCAATCGGCATTGTAAGGCTTTGAAAGTTCAATTGATTTGGATTACTCATGATGTATGGATCAAGTTTGTATTCCATGTTCTCCTTGTGTTTTGACCTTGTTGCAAAAGTGACCTCTAAGGTTCTTAGGACTAATGATGATATAAATGATGAAAGGTGTAAATGATATGAGTGATGAACGTTTAGGAACTTTGGATCAATGCTAGACTTAGGGTTTGATTTTGATTGGTTTGATTGGATAATGAACTTGTAAACCCTAAGATGTTAGATGTGATCTTTAGGATGAACTTGTTCAAAGGATTGTTAATTTAATTAGAGGTATGAGAAAGGATGCATTCCCATATACCTAACTAAACAAGGTGATTTTTTTTTTTTTTGGTTTGATGATTTACCCAAGTCTAGAATGATGTTTCCAAAGATCTAAAGTTGTTTGGTTGGATGGGATGATAAATGTTTGGGGTGGGTGAAATGTTGGATGTGATCCTAAATGAACCTAGGAAGGACTTGTTTACTAGGCCAAGATAGTGAAGAACATGCCTTTCTCTAAGAGTAATTCAAAATCAAAAGACAAAGTTTGCATGAAAACCATATGACCAAAAGATGCCAAGCACATGTGTGGGGTCCAATTGATTCAATCTTTGCTTAATGGATTATTTTTACCACAAACACACTCTTGATTAGGTTTTCAACTGAATGTCCAATGTCCCAATTCTCTTTCATCCCACAAAGTGCATTATGCGGAAGTCAAGGAAATCAAGGCAAAGGTTACCTAAAGTAGACTTTAGTAGAAGCAAATTGAGATGAAATCCAAATGTTTAGATGCCTCTAAGGACATGAATCCCAAGGGAAATAAATAACATGTGAATTTTTTCAAAGATATTTGCCTCTCCTAAAGGGTTTGTAATTTCGATGATTCGTTGAATGTTGGTTTCCCAATGTTTTCAATTAAAGCACCGTGTTTTCAAACTGACTCACAAGCAATACAACATCCTAGCTCAATTGGTACGTTTTTCTTGGTGGGATTGCCTCATGCCCTTTGTAGAAGAGATGATTTTACATGCAACCAAGGAAAAAATATAAAGTTATGTTAAGAATGAAGTCTTAACCTCTATATTTCAACCAAGATCCGACATGGCAAGTAACTTCTTGGAATCTAAGTTCCAATGCACCACTTTGATAAACTCGCTCAATGGATCAATTGGTCACTACAAAACAAGGGTTCTATTTCAGACTTTCCATTTGTGGAGATTGAACCATACGTCAAGAGTCCCCTTTCGGATCCATCTTGTCAGAATCAACTGCGTGATATTGACATTTCTTCCAATACCCACATTTATATCCCGGCTGGAAATACTCTTGGCTTTAGAGTGTTACCGGTTGAGTCGTTCCCTTGGGTGAGTACTTTTTCCCCAAGGTAGGCCCTCTAGGATAAACAAAAGCAAGCAAAGAAAAAATCTGTAACTCGATCACAACAAACTATTAGTCAAGTTAGCCAAAAAAAATAATCAAACTCCTTATGAAGTTCTTAATCACATCAAGACAAGGAAACATGATAAAAAGCATTACAAAGAAATCATAAACATGTAAACCTATCTAAAATGGATTAAACCTTCACTTCATAAGTGGATTGGTGCTTCTTTGATGTGGAAAGAAGCCCTTTCCCAACCCTTGATAATGCAAATAATGATGATGGACAAAATTAGTTCTCAGTTTAAGAGAATGACCTTACATAAAGATGTGGAGAGTTGTGGAGGATTTATTGAAGGATGAAGCCTCTATTTGTAGATTTTAAAATGCTAGGAGTGTTGAAAAGGGACCAATGTGGGATTAAAAACAAGCCAATGAAAAGAGGCCACTTGTCAACTTGCCATTGGTTGCGGGATGTGCAAGATTTGGGAAATGTGCCCAAGAGGGGGAAATTTGAAATTTGAAATGAGAGTTAATGCTAAGTTTGACTTGTGCAAGGGACATGTAAGAGACATGTAAGACCTATTAAATGCCCTGTTGGATGTACATTTCAACTTTCCTTTTGAATTCAAACCTGATGGAATATTCCTCATGGATGCCATGTTGAGTGAAAATGATGATTTTAATAAATCAATAAATTGATTTATTTGTGCAAGTGGCATCATCTTGAGGATGTGACATGAATTATATTAGATTTAATCAGGATTAATTAGCTAAGATGATGATTAGGGGCTTTGACCCATTTGACCTAGATATTTTGATTTATTTAAATCAAAAGGGATGGAAAATGCATTTGGGGATTTAATTAAAAAAAGTTTGATTTATTTAATTAAAGGATGATGTGAGCCTTTGATTTGATTAAATGAATAGCCTTAGGACTAAACATCTAATTTACCTAGTGAATGGATTTGCTGTGTTTGATTTATTTAGTGAGCGGATGAACGTGAATTGAGTGCACGATGTTAATTTCACATGTCTACAGGTTGATTTAAATATATATTTATATATATATATTAGTATATACATTAAGTATATATTTATATATATATATATATATTTAATATATATTTATATTTAAATATAAATTATTTTAAGATGATTATTCTTATTTTAATAGAAGCAAAAAAGTTGATTTTATAATTAAATGATTTTATTTAAAATTTGATATTGAATATTATGTATGATTGAGAAACATGGAATTAAATTATTAGTTTTAAATTTCTCAATGTTGCAAATAATATTTTATTTACTCTTAAGCATTTGCAAGTAATGTTAATTGAGTTAATTGGATTTAGAAAATTATAAAGTAGGATATTGAATTGTCGATTGTCCTTTTGTCATGATATCTCTCTCTTTCTTGATGTTGGGTAATGGAGTTATCTGTTATGTAAGTCTTCTAGATTGGGTTTTCTTTTAATTTCGTGGGTTGTCATAATGTGTTAGTCAACCTTTGAATTGCCTTGGGTAGTGCATCTTTTTGGATCCAGTGTTATACCCGGTTATCATGAACGAGACATGTGGACCTTATGTCGTGGATAGGGAGTTATTACCCTTAGGTCGCACTTGTGTACCCTTGGGTGTGGAGCTATTCCACGTGTTGTCTTAGAGGAGTGGCTTACAATGAGTGCCGACACACAAAGTGGTGTCAGGGTAACTCTTTGTAAGTTAGTTAATTCAGTGATAACGTAAATAAAATTATTAGAGGTTTAGGTTGTATCAAACACTTAACAAGATTAATTTTGCCTCGCTCATGGATGCAAGGGCTTGTATAGACTTGGGATGGGACGAGAAGGCCTGGAATGGAAAGATCGTTATCTCATCTTTACGAGAGATAACTGATTCCGCATTGGATTACATGAGGGGCTGAGAGTCGTTAGAGGTTTCTAGGATATCCCAAGATGGGGGTTGGGACCTAGGAAGACTTACTAGGATATACCATGTGACTTGTGATGACACTTCTCTTAATTCAACAGTATGTTTGTATCAGTGATGCAATTGATCATTTAACTTTGGAAGCATTGTAACCATTGTGTTAAGTGATGTTGTTCTTGTATTAATTTCAGTTCAGTTATGTGTTAGTTTGTGTCTAGAGGTAGATGGTTTTGTTTAGGAATCCTTGTTACTATCTCCTAGTAGGGGGGTGCGCCTTCGGGTATCACATGGTTGGGTGGAACGTGCACTTGTATCTATTGGGTTTTCTTCTTGTTCGTGTGGACGAGATTTCCAATTGGAGAGAAAGTGGGATCCAGTTTCATTTCATGCTTTATTCTTTTTAGTTGGAAACTTGTAATTTATTACCCCTCATTTGTTATTGAGGTGGAAGATGTAATTTGTAACCATGTTTATTGGATTTACCTCATTTGGGGAATGAGAGTTGTAATATTATTGTTAAATTATCATTATTTGGAAACATGTGGTATCTCTTATGCTTTGATGTAATTTATCATGTATGGAATGTATGTGTACTTAATTTATTAAGTAATTAATTGTTATATTTTCATTACATGTTTCTTGTTTGGATTTTAAAGTAATCCTAGTCTCGTAACCTTAGAGTTTGTTGGCAATGGGTAGTGAACTTGCATGTTATTGTTCTTAAAAAAAAATAAAAAAAAATAGTACGTTTGAGCAGTTAATTGCAACTTCCTTTAGGGTTGCGTGGCAGGGCATTACCCATGGTATCAGAGCCTAGGTTTAAACACTCGGTACTCTAGGATTATGATGAACCCATTAAGCTTTTAGTTGTGTAGGTTTTAAGTTGTGTACCTTTCCTAATACCTTGATGTGTTTGTGTAGGATTATGCCTCCCAGACGCAGAAGAGGTAAAGGGCATGGACGTGGCTGTGTAGGTGGTCGCGATGGGAGTCAACATGACTCTCCTCCTCTTGTTCCTCTTATACCAGATTAGGAAGAACACCAGGCATCTCAGAATGTTTCAGGGGGTTTAGATTAGCAGTAGAATCCTCCAGGGATTGAGGTTGCACGTAGAGCACTTAAGGAGGCATTAGCGCTCCCTAGTCAGAGGCAGGCTATGGTTCAGGGTAACCTTACTGAGAGGGAAGTTCCACCTCAGACACTGACCCATATGAGAGATTTACTCAGGGCACGCCCACCATTGTATGATGGAGTAGGCACTAGGTTAGAGGCGGAGACATGGCTTATAGACCTGGATAGGTGTTTTGCGATGCATCCTTACGGTAGCAATACCAAAGCGCAGTGCGCTATCATCATGCATCTGCGGGGATTTACATCCACATGGGGGAGGTTGGAGGAGAAGAAGCTCCACATTGAAATCAACTCTGTATCTTGGGAGATTTTCCTAGAGCAGTTCAGAGCTTGTTTCCTATCTGAGCACTGGTGTTACCGTCGAGGCGATGAGTTTCACACCTTGCGTCAGTTGGCCTTATCAATTGAGCAGTATGAGAGACACTTCTATGAGCTCAAACAATATGCAGGGGTAGGAGATGATGAAGGGATGTTGGTTCACCATTTTGTCAGGGGCTTAAACGCCCATCTTAGCAGAGGTGTGAGGGTTTTCGAACCCAAGACCATGGAGGCAGCGGTGGAGAAAGCACACCTTGTTGAGGAGAATCTGGCTTTGGCACTGGGAGGTCACATGGGTGTACAGATAGGCAGTAGTTCAGCAGCAGGGTCTAGTGCTAGAGGAGGTCATCCTCAGGGAGGTGCACCTCCCACAGCTCAACAGGGATCATCGTAGAGTGGTTAGCAGCAACATCAATAGGTATCTTAGGGGAAAAGTAAAAGTTTCCAGTAGAGGTAGGGGGACAGGAACTGGAGGCATATTAAATGCTTCAACTTTGATTAGCCAGCGCAGAGTTCTTAGTCCACCTTCAGGGGTAGTTCGCAATAGTCTAGCACACCACCTGGAGGTAGGGGCTATGGTAGAGGTATTAGGTGTTTCGCATGCAACCAACAGGGTCATATAGCTAGAATGTGTCCCAATACGGGCACATCTGGGTTTTCTCAGGGACCAACGACATCTGAACCGACAGTTGGAGATGCTGGTCGAGGGCATCATGTTTTCGTAGCAGTTGATAACTACCAAGAAAATCATCAGGGTACTATTGTTGAGACATATGGTATGTTGTCAGGTAACCCAGTTACCATTTTGTTTGATTCTGGAGCGTCAGACTCCATTTCTTCTTCTATCATGACGCGATGTAGAATGGGTGCGGTAAGGCAAGTCGATAGATGGCAGGTTGAGTTAGCCTCAGGTTCGAGAGTTGCATCCCATTCCCTTGTACCAGATTGTAGATTGGAGGTTGGACCTTCCAGTTATTCCATTGGGTTCTTATAATGTTGTCATAGGGATGGATTGGTTAGAGGTGCATAGTGCAGTCATAGATTGTCGGCGTAAGTAAATTCGATGCATTAAGGCATCTGGTAGAGAGGTAGATATAGTGGGAGTTTAGAGGCCGATTTCCTTGAGGGTCATCTTAGCTATGTAGTTGAGAAAGTGTGTACGTCAGGGTTGCTAGTTATTTGCTGTTACAGTGGATAATTTGGATTTAGGAGGTGGAGAAGAGAAAGTCTCTCTTGATGGTCACCCCATTCTTCAGGAGTATTCTGATGTCTTTCCAGATGAGATTCTAGGGATGCCACCTCAGAGGGATATAGACTTCAAAATAGACCTTGTACCTAGATCAGAACCCATTTCTCAAGCTCCTTATCGTATGACCACCCAGGAGCTGAAAGAGCTTCAATTACAGCTTGAGGAGTTGTTAGAGAAGGGTTTTATTCGCCCTAGTGTTTCTCCATGGGGAGCACCAGTTATCTTCGTGAAGAAGGATGGTTCACTTCGGTTATGTATTGATTACCGACAGTTGAACAAAGTGACCATCAGGAATCGATATTCGCTTCCTAGGATTGATGATCTATTCAACCAGATCAAGGGTGCCACGATCTTTTCAAAGAATGATCTTAAGTCAGCATATCATCAGCTTCATATCTTTGAATCGGACATCCATAAGACAACGTTCCAGACGTGGTATGGTCACTATGAGTTCATAGTAGTACCATTTGGGTTGACGAATGCACCCTCTGTGTTCATGAGTCTGATGAACGGGGTATTTCGTACATACCTAAAAAGATTTGTCCTTGTGTTCCTTGATGACATTTTGATATACTCTAGGACAGTGGAAAAGAATGAGGAACATTTGCGGCAGGTATTACAGTGCTTACGGGATAATCAGCTTTATGCTAACCTGTTGAAGTGTGAATTATTCAAAATTGAGGTCCAGTACCTTGTCATGTGATCTCGGGGGAAGGTATTTTAGTGGATCCTGCAAAGATCCAAGTGATCTCAGATTGGTCTGCGCCCACGAATGTGGCAGAGATACGTAGCTTTATGGGGCTAGTGAGTTATTACAGGTGTTTTGTGCAGGGTTTTTCGAGGATAGGCTATCCTATCACCTCCCTTCAGCAGAAAGGGAAGAGGTTTGAGTGGTCAGAGAAGTGTGAGGCAACGTTTCAGGATCTTAAGGAGAAGCTAGCCAGTGCACCAATACTTGCAATACCGAATCCGACTGGGGACTTTGTAGTTTGTATAGATGCATCCTTGGAGGGATTAGGTGCAGTGTTGATGCAGGAGGGTTGTGTCATTGCATACAAGTCATAGAAGCTCAAGGATCATGAGCTGAAATACCCCACACATGATCTTGAGTTGGCAGCAACTGTTCATGCATTGAAGAGATGGAGGCATTTCCTTCTTGGCCATAGGTTTGAGTTGCACAGTGATCACAAAAGCCTTCAGTATATTTTCACGTAGCCCAACCTTAATGCTAGGCAAAGGTGTTGGATGGAGTTTCTCTATGAATATGACTTTGAAGTGAAGTATATCCAAGGAAAGGAGAATGTTGTAGCAGATGCACTTAGTAGGAGGAGACATGAGATATTTGAGTTGAATTTGGTTGTAGATTTGCGGAGTCAGATTCTTTCTGCCCTTCTAGCGGATAGTTGGTATCAGGAGATTAGGACTGAGATTGGGGTAGGCAGACCCCTTGAGGGCAAGTATTCAGGATATTCTCTAGATTTAGATGAGATATTGAGGCACATGGGACACATATACATTCCTTCATCAGGTGATATTCGCACCTTGTTCATGACTGAAGCACATCGTGCACCTTATTCAGCCCATCCAGGGGTGAAGAAGATGTATGTAGATCTGCATCAGTTGTATTTCTGGCCAGGGATGAAACATGATATTGCAGATTATGTGTCGCGATGTCTTGAGTGTTAGCGAGTGAAGGCTGAACACTAACATCCAGTAGGGATTTTGCAACCACATTTAGTACCAGAGTGGAAGTGGGATATTATCTCATTGGATTTCATTGTTGGTATACCCAACTCTTCGAGACGACATGATGCTATTATGGTGACAGTTGAATGGTTGACGAAGGTGGCACAATTCTCACCTATTCGCTCTTCTTATATTACATCATCTATAGCCAGAGTGTTCATGGAGGACATAGTGAGGTTACATGGTATTCTACGTCGGATTATTTTTGACAGGGATCTAGTGTTCACCTTAGCTCTTTGGGCTTCATTACAACATGCGATGGGGACATAGTTGAACTTCAGTTTAGCTTATCACCCAGAGACAGATGGACAGACTGAGAGGGTCAATCAGATCCTCGAGGACACACTACATATGTATGTAATGGACTAGAAGATACAATGGGAAGATTATCTCTATTTGGTAGAGTTCGCATATAATAATGGTTTCCAGAGTTCTATTGGCATGCCTCCATTCCAGGAATTGTATGGGTGACCATGTCGCACTCCTTTGAGTTGGGATCAAATTGAGGATAGAGTGACTTTGGGTCCTAAGATGTTGTAGGATATGGAGTAACAGGTGGATAGGATTAGAGAGCACTTGGTGGCAGTGCAGGATAGGCAGAAGAAGTATGTGGATGTGCATAGAGTGGATCGTCAGTTTTTTGTAGGCGATAGAGTCTTCTTGTGGGTGCATCCGTGAAAGAGTCCCATCCATTATGGGAAGGGCTCTAAGTTGGTGCCTCGCTTTGTCAGACCCTTCGAGATACTCGAGAAGATTGGTCTAGTTGCTTACTGTCTTGATTTACCGCCTAGTCTCTTGCGTATTCATGATGTTTTTCATGTTTCATTTCTTCAGCCATACCATCCAGAAATTTCTCATGTACTTGATTGGAATGCTTTATAGGTAGAGGATGGGCAGCTGGCTTTGGAGCCCATGGTCGTAATGGAGCGCATAACGCTCGCTCTTTGAGGGTGAGATATTGATCAGGTTAGGATCCAGTGGGATCCTAGGGATGACATGTCATCCACTTGGGAAGATGTAACTAGAATGAGGGAGCTCTATCCCTATTTGTTTGCAGGCTTCTAGGAGTAAGCTTGACTCTAGGGGGGAGGATGTAGCACCCCTCCATTTTGGTTCTTTTGATTAGACAATTTTTTCTTTATTATGCTTTGTTCTGCTATTACTTGACTATGGTACTTGGTTACTATTTGATCGCTAACTGTAAAGCAATGTGAATGTTATATTTTGATGTGATGGTATTTTACTATGATATTATCATTATGGCTTTGAATTAGCTTATAAAATATTTAATTAATGATGCTTTATGCTTTTGAGTATATTATTGATGTTAGATTCATCAGTTAGTAATTCTGTATTGGTGAAGGGGACAGGATTGTACCACTCGCTTGTGAGTGCCCTATGATTCTGAGATTCCCTCTTCATGGTGTGTTTTATTATGTTATATATATGCATGTTCGATATACTCTTTGTTCGTAGGTTGACAGGTACATGACATCGACTCCACTTAATTTCACTGGTTTGAACGTGTCCATTGGCCAACGGTATTCGATTGGGAGATACTAGCTAGGTTTTCCATGCCAAGTCATCACCCTAGTCCTAGTGTGTCATTGGGTTTTAGTCAGGTTAAGTTGCTTCTTTGATGTTCATCTCTCCTTGATTTATTTAATTTCAAGTTGAAAAGGTAAATAAATGACTTTTTGTATTTGGGTTGTTTATTAAATAAATATAGTTGTAGTGTTAGAAATGTTACTTAATTTATTAATTAATTTAATTTAATTAATAAAATAATCTAATCTTGGATTATATTTATTTTATGGATTATTTAAATTAATTGTGTGGAATTAAATCAAGTTATTCATTTTGGAAATTATAAGTGTTAAATTCCTTTTGAATTGAAATTTTTTAAAAAGTGTTAAAGTTGTTTTGAAAAGAAAATTTTAAAAGTTAAATGCTTTTTGGAAATGAAAAATGTGTAAAAGCATTCAAATTCCTTTTTGAAATATAAATTTTAAAAAATAAAATAAAATAAATAATAAAGTCATGTTGAAGAGAAATTTTAGTTTTAAATTTTAAAAAAATCAAAATATCTCTAAATTGGATAGAGGAGCAATAACTATGGTGGATGGGATATTTTGGGGAAAGTTGAATAAATTTGGGGAAGATATTTCATTTTAAAAATATATTGCTGTTAAAAGGAAAGGGAGTTCTTCATGTTTGTTTTATGCATTATTGGAATTTGGGTGAGGATTTTAGAAGAGCTTTGGAAAAATCATCTTGCAGGGAAGCTCAACTTTTTTTCTTCAAGCTCTCCTTCAAGCTTTAGATCATAGGTTCTCCTTGTTTATTGTTTTGGAAATTTGCATTTTCAATTTTGAAAACTTGTTGCACTCATTTTTTTTGAAAACCCTGTTGAAATCTTGAAGAAATTTAGATTGTTTGTAGAAAAAACAAAAAAACTTGCAACAAAAAATTTCAATTTTAGCAATAGAAAAATGGAAAGAAACAAAATGAAATTTGAAAACATCTATTTGGGAGTTGAAATATTTCATATCAAAATTGAAATTGAAACCAGGAAATTATGTTTGAAAAATTAGTTTCATTGTAAATTTTCTGTAGAAAAATTCTTCAATTTGACTGTAAAATGGGAAATTTAGGTATATATTTATAAATATGTATGTATATATATATTCTGTCATATATATATATATACATGTATATATTATAAATATTATTTTTGTGCTTTCTGGAAATTTTTGTTTTAAAAAATTTTACTGTCAAGATTTTTTGAGAAAATTTGTTAGAAAATTTATAGGGAAATTTCATTTTTTATTTCTAATTAAAAAAAAGGGAAATATATATATTTTATTGGTGGAGGGGAGCAGCTGTGGCTGCACACAACCTCACCCCCCAGTGGAGGGCATTGCTGTGGCAGTGTTGCCTCCACTAAGGGAGGCTGGTTGCGCCCCCTCCTTTTTGGGGGTTCAACCCTTATAAAAACTTTGTTTTTTTTTTTAATTATTTAATATTATATATTTTATATATAATGTATATTTTATATATAATATATATATTATATATAATATTTAATTATTATATATATAATATATATATTATATATAAATATATATATATATAATTAATATGTTTTTTTTGAATTATTAATTAAATAAATTTAATATATATAATATATATATTATAGATAATATATTTTTATATTATTTATATAATATATATATTATATATTTTAAATATTTGGATTTGGAATTTAAATGGTTGATATATATATATATATTAGTATATACATTAAGTATATATTTTCATATATATATAATATATTTATATTTAAATATAAATTATTTTAAGATGATTATTGTTATTTTAATAGAATCAAAAAAGTTGATTTTATAATCAAATGATTTTATTTAAAATTTGATTTTGAATATTATGTATGATTGAGAAACATGGAATTAAATTATTAGTTTTAAATTCCTCAATGTTGCAAATAATATTTCATTTACTCTTAAGCATTTGCAAGTAATGTTAATTGAGTTAATTGGATTTAGGAAATCCTAAAGAAGGATATTGAATTGTCGATTGTCCTTTCATCATGATATCTCTCTCTTTCTTGATGTTGGGCAATGGAGTTATCTATTATGTAAGTCTTCTAGATTGAGTTTTCTTTTAATTTCATGGGTTGTCATAGTGCGTCTTATTGGATCCAGTGTTATACCCAGTTATCATGAATGAGACATGTGGACCTTATGTCGTGGATAGGGAGTTATTATCCTTAGGTCGCACTTGTGTACCCTTGGGTGTGGAGCTATTCCACGTGTTGTCTTAGAGGAGTGGCTTGCAATGAGGGCCAACACACAAAGTGGTGTCAGGGTAACTCTTTGTAAGTTAGTTAATTCAGTGATAATGTAAATAAAATTATTAGAGGTTTAGGTTGTATCAAACACTTAACAAGATTAATTTTTCCTCGCTCATGGATGCAAGGGATTGTATAGACTTGGGATGGGATGAGAAGGCCTAGAATTGCAATATCATTATCTTGTCTTTACGAGAGATAATTGATTCTACATTGGATTGCATGAGGGGTCAGGAGTCATTAGAGGTTTCTAGGATATCCCGAAATGGGGGCTGGGACCTAGGAAGACTTACTAGGATATCCCATGTGAATTTGTGATGACACTTCTCTTAAGTCAGCAGTATGTTTGTATCAGTGATGCAATTGATTATTTAACTCTAGAAGCATTGTAACCATTGTGTTAAGTGATGTTGTACTTGTATTAATTTCAATTCAGTTATGTGTTAGTCTATGTCTAGAGGTAGATGGTCTTGTTTAGGAATCCTTGTTACTATCACCTAGCACGGGGGGTGAGCCTTCAAGTATCACATGGTTGGGTGGAATGTGCACTTGTATCCATTGGGTTTTCTTCTTGTTCGTGTGGACGAGATTTCCAGTTGGAGAGCTTGTGGGATCTAGTTTCATTTTATGCTTTATTCTTTTTAGTTGGAAACTTGTAATTTATTACCCCTAATTTGTTATTGAGGTGGAAGATGTAATTTGTAACCATGTTTATTGGATTTACCTCATTCGAGGAATGAGAGTTGTAATTTTACTATTAAATTATCTTTATTTGGAAACATGTGGTATCTCTTATGCTTTGATGTAATTTATCATGTATGGAATGTATGTGTACTTAATTTATTAAGTAATTAATTGTTATGTTTTCATTGCATGTTTCTTGTTTGGGTTTTAAAGTAATCTCAGTCTTGTAACCTTAGAGGTTGTTGGCAATGGGTGGTGAACTTTCATGTTATTGTTCTTAAAAAAATAAAATAAAATTAGTACGTTTGAGTAGTTAATTGCAATTTACTCTAGGGTTGCGTGGCGGGGCATTACACTTTGAGGCTAATTTTTATTTAAAAGTGAGACACTTTATTGTATGTCCCCATTATTGAAATGTGGGTATTACATTATTTTAAGAGATGGTTGATCTTATCTACTTAAAATTATAATAATAAAATAGAGAAAAATAAATAGAGAAATTATGCAACTATTTCAAGGATCAAAACTTTGCAACAAGTCTTAGTATTCAAATTGGAAAGATAAGGGTTGATAGAAGGTTGCAAAAGAAATTGTTTCTCTCATGAAGAAAAGTGATTAAGTAAAGTGCAAATGGTGACAAAGGTATTGACTAAATGAAGTGGTCTGATGATGTGGACCCAAAGATTAAATTAATGATGAAATCCTTCACTAGTATGTAAAAATTAATTAAAATATTGATTCCCACATTACTTATGTAGGGGAGTCACTAGAATTGCATGATACATCTCTAAATATATACTTAAAATAAAGATTCCTACTCAAACTACCAAAGGAAAAAATGGTTGCTTTTAAAAGGAAACATGGCCGATAATTTTAGTTCAAATCATGGAGAGTGATTTTATAGCTATGAAGAAGATTCATTATGCATTGGATGGTGTGACAAAACTCAATGTTGAGACTAAATTATAATTGGGGCATATAAGCTCTATTATGGATAATAGATAAGATGAAATATTGGGGTCTTTGATAAAATGTGCTTTCTAATAGTCATAGAATACTAGAGACTTTCAAACTAAATTATAGCATAACTTTCTACTTTAAACTATTATAGAAAATATTTTCCTCCAAATTAAGAGAATCAAAATTGGATACCATTAATTACATAAACTAATGTTCTATCCTTTCCCCATCCTCTTCAAATGATAAAATGCCAATTATTACTTTACCCTTCCATTGAGGCATGCTTGGTATATTAAGTTGTGAATCTATCATCATATCCTAATTAGGATTGTATGGTCACTTGCTATGATGGGTAAAGAATGTTGAAATGGTTCTAATTCAATATTTGGACGCAACATGCCATTCTTCCATTGGTTCATTATATTTTGAGCTATATTAAATATTTATTATTTTATTCTTGGGGTATGCCTTGTGATCCATAAAAGCATCTATTTTTACTCCATGGTGATGTTTGGAGAGGCTTTTGTGTATGGGTTAGGCACTTGGAAGATAGAGAATGTGCAAGGTGGTTTCAAACAACCATATCTAGGCTTTGGTATAATAAATAAGCGAGTTTTGGTATTTTAGTCCTTGTGATATAACTATTAGTTTTTAAAGTTGGTGTATTCATAATAAATAGGTTTATTTTGGGTTCATTGAGTTATTCACAAATTCACTACAACAATTTTGTTAAAAGCAATTATTTCAATACTAAGGAAAGTGTTGGTTTTGCTCACACATGAAGAGGCATCATGTTGCATTCTATATTCTTCTCTTTATTTCTTGATTTAACATTCAATTATAATGTAAAGGCTATATTAATCTGATTATAACATGAATCAGGTAGTTCATAAGCATTGAGATTATAATTAGGAGATTAGAGTAGTTGTGTGTGCAATTATTTGAATTCCTTGTGACTATGGTAAGAAAAATAGTAAAAAATTGGTTAGAAGAGTGAAAATAAGTTTCCTAAGATTTGAGTCAGAGTGAGATTTATTATTTCATAGAATTTGAAAGGATTAGGACTTGTGTGTTGCATTTTAGAATGATTTTAAGGGAGTATAATCTCTCCTTTTGTTAGAATTTTCACCTATGCACATGGGTTTTTGTTTAATAGACTATATCACTCTCATAGTGATGTGTGCGCTTATATTTATTTTGGATTTTTTTAAAGATTTAGTTCAATTTTATTTTTATTTCTTATTAAATGGTAAACATGTTTTGCTAGGCTCCTACAACCTAGTTATAACCAAACATCAATAGAAGAATAGTTAGATTTAATAGTTATTTTTTATTTAATTAAATTCATAATTAGTGAACTATAAAATTGAATGTCTACATATTTATTGTGGTATCAAAGAAAGCTCTTTCCTTATGGATTTTTCTATCATTTTTTTATAGGTGCACAACATAGATAATGTTAAGATTTTTTTTTCTTATTAGAGAGAAAATGAGTTCCTAAATAGAATGTATTTTCATATGGAAGGAGATGCATAATACCTTTTGTAAGAGATAAGGTCCCTCATTCTATAAATTTATGTTGCCAGAATAACTCAATTTTTGGGGGCTATAAGGAGCTAAATGGAGAATTCTACTCACTACAGAGTAAGGAAATAACCAACTCCTAAATAAACAAAATTATCCATGGTAAATCTGATTGGGTAAAATTTTAGAACAATGTCCCACTTTAAAAAAAGAAATGACCAACATAAATCTAATTTTTCAACTTGAAGCACCTATAAGTGACACATATATTCTAAATTTTAAAATGGTATTGTTGTCAATAGATTTGCACCCTGCTGAATGCAATATTCAGCAACCTACTGAAACATGGAAACCTCTTTCAGATGTGGGTGACCTGAATGAAAGAGGAATCTCCAGAGTGAGCTGGTTCTCCGAATGATGAATTCTATTCTAAAACAACCTCTGAGGAAAGGGATAAAAGATAACTTGAAAATGAAGCCTATGATTAACAAATGATTCACCAAACTTATCAAAATTTATACTTAACCACTCATAATAGCTTCTCTATTACAGTAATTCTCACAATCTTATTGGCACATATCCCATCAGTGATTTGCATGAAGATCTGGAAAACAAATACATCATGCAACCTGAAACATGTAATTCTAAAACACAACCTATAATAGCAAGATATAAAAGGGTTCTGATTTGAAAACACAAATACATCAGATTTCCATTACAAAATATGAGACAAAAAATAAGGAGAAATCTATTGTTCTATTAAAACTAGAAGAGTCTTTGCCTGAATCTGAAACTAAGTACCAAAAGGTTTACAAGCTAAAAAAAATGTATGAGCAATAAACTCTGATCTCTGAACTACTGAGAAGGAGAGAAAAATACTAAGTCTTTCAAAACATAACTCTCAAGAAACCCTAATCCGAGCTTAGAAAAAAGCTCAAGGAAAAAGGCTTCAAACTACCTCAAAAACTGCATAAAAGCAGAAAAAAGCACAATGCTTTTATGATCACACTGTCAAGCCTCTAACAATAGGCTAGATTTGCTTTAAAATCTCAAAAACATCTTATCTCTCCAAGATAGGTCACAAATCCGACCAAGAGGAAAAGTAACAAAAATATGCTAAAAATAGCAAGAAATTATAAAACAATTTATAGGATATTGTTTACGATTCTGCTTTATAGGATTGCAGATTTGCACAATTTGTCTATTTTTTGCAATTAAAGATTAAAAATCTTTTGCAAAAAAGAAAAGCTTCTTATCCCAAATCTGTGATTTATTTCTCTAAAGTTAATCAAAAAATAGAACCCTAAATAGGTAATCATCAAAACCTAACCCTAGGTTACTAGGGATTCACAATTACATTCTCATTGTTTTCTCATAAAAAAATAACATAACCCACATTCAAGTCTTCACTTTTCACTAAGGAAAAAGAATAAATCAAGACCTAACCATTGACCTAGGCACATAATTTCGGCCACCCTCAAATACATTAGACTTTAATCTTTGAATAAAATATGAAGTAAGGACTGACCTAATTCGAATTAACCCACATTCATATTGATAAATGCGAATATTATGGAGAATTATAGTGTTGGGTTGAATTAGGGCATGGGGAAAACAAGGCCAAACCCTAAATTATTCATTTTGCAAATGATCACCGTTGAAGAAAACGAGCTCTGCCAGTTCACATACTGCCATGATGGACTTCAAACTAGTACTCATGTGGTTTGAGAACTTCATCATGATCTTCAGAAGGTCGAACTCTTCAGTGGATAGGCTCGTTTTTTATATTCTTGAAGTTCTTTCCCTTCATTTCAAAGAACCAGGAATACATTAAGGCCGCGGCCTGTATGAGCTTATTCTCTAATTTTTCTTTACACTACCTGTGATTTTGGATTGCTTGGTCCTCCTATGAGCTCGAGTTCCATTAGAGGCTCTATGAGAGAGCTCACCTATTCTTTAAGAGCTTGAAATCTTGGTTTCTTCGACTCTCCTTGAATCTCCTAGCTGCGGCTATGCATACCCTCTACAATCTTGAACTGGTAATCCCTTTCCTTAAGCACGTATCTCCTCTTTGTTCTTTCAAAGCCTAAGGAAGCTCTCTTTTATTTCATGAACTTCTGGCCATGTTCAGGCTGCACCAAGTGTGTATTATAGGAAGCTTAACTTAAAGGTTTTGGGCTCGACCCAAAACAAGAAATTTTCCTTTTGTATATTTGAGGATGAATCTGCATACAGGTATTTGTAATCCCTGAAGAAAACTGCATTTCCTTTATTTTTGAAGCCCGATTGATCACAGGGAATTCACATTTTTGTATTCTATTGCTGTCTCATTCAAAATCCTCACATGGGTTGTCATGATTACTGCATTTTCTGTATTTTGAAGCTACATCATGCAAAAGAAAAGGGAAAGAGAGAGGTTGCCCCCAAAATGAAACTCCAAACATATAAGGGATCTATGGATTTGGGGTCAATATGTTCTTGCTACAATGTCTTTAGAGAGCTCAAAACTATCTTCATTCCCCAAATACTCATAGAACTGGAAGAATGACACAAAGAGAGAGAAAACAAAGAAAATCCTTTCGGGTCAACATGGAAGAGACATGAATGTTGCAATGCCCTATGTCATCCCCAAAAGGAGAATACAAGATAAAGAAAAGAGAAGATAAAAGAAAAATATTTTGGGTCAACATGGAAGAGACATGAATGTCTTGACACCTCGCATCATCCTCAAAAGGAAAACAAAAGAGAAATGAAAAAGACAAAGGAAACTTTTGGAAAGATTTATGACATAGAGAAGAATGAAGGTACAAATAGAGGAATGCCACAAAGAGAGAGAGATACATCAAATAGAACATTACGAGGGGATCACATTACTCACATGCAATCACACAAAAGAAAATGAAAAATAAATAATGCAAAAGATTAGTAAGGAACATGCAAGTCAACCTATGAGCAGGTCATCCGTATCCCAATCGTGTTCATCATATATAGAAGGAAAACAACTAGCCAAAGGAACAAGCAAGTTGCAAACTAGGGCCATCACCAGGTTCAACGAGTTCTTAGGAGAATTTTTTGTTTAAGCTCATGAAAGAGGAAAAAAATGTATTCAATTCATTATGCACCTCTTCATCAATTTTAGCAACTTCCTCATCATCATCTAAGTTAATCACAATAGGAGGTTGAATGATAATGTCTAAAGAAGGGTTCAACTCTTGTTGTGGTTGTACATAGGATCTTTTTTTTTCAGTGAAGGGGGAGGCTCATCATGTGCAATGCTTTATTCAAGTTAGGATTTTGATTTTCTTTGTTTATTTCTTCATTTAATTCTATGAGCAAGGGAACGACGTCTACGCCTACACTCTCTAGTAGCATTGTTTTGTTTTGTTCTATTTTCAAGTTGCGTTTGTGTAGGAGTAGGTTGATCAACCATAGGTTTCTTTTCTTCCCTAAGTGGAGGAATAGAAGGAACCATGGGATGTTGTTTATCCACTTTATCTTTGACTTTCTAAAATTGTTTTATTATAGGAGGTGTGATGGGATTGTTTACGTTATCTCTTGGTCTTTTATAGGAGGTAGGTGAAGGTTCTATCTTAGGTTGATCTTGGTTATTTGGAATTTATTTAGGTTCAATCATGGTTTCTTCAAGGATGGTGGGAGAAGGCATGTTTTAGAGGGATAATTCTACTTTTGATAGCATTTGAAAAAGAAGTCTTCTTGTGGTTTGATAGGTTCTATATGCTCGGGACAAAAGAAATCTAAGGAAAATTTTCCACGAGAAGACAAAGGGTTAAAGCCACTATGATGGATGGTGAAAATTTCATTGTTAAAGGGAAAATTTAAGCATTTATGTACAACTTAGGGGACTGCATTCATGGAGCGAAGCCATGGATAGTCTAGTTTCACACAAAATTGGTTCGTTTGTGGGATGCTAGAGAATGAGATATCTAATGTTTTTAGTCCTATTTGTAAAGGAAAGGTGATTGATACCATCATAGGGAAAGAGAAAATATTATGCATCTTGATCCATGCTTTCAGTTTTGTGACAAATTTTGGGACTTGAAAATGCTTAGCTCTCTTCCTAGGGTTTTCCACCTAGAAAGAGAGAGATTTGGGCTCCAAAATGCTTATGCACATTCAAATTAGGATGTATGCAATGTGATATGATGTAAATGAACTAAAATAAATGCAATTGACTGATTAAGATGATCTAAAATGAATGAAAACGTAAGATTTAAGCTATGTTTGAAAACACACAGTGATATGCAAACAACTATGAAAGATGAAGAAATAGAAAGAAATATGAAGAACAAAAGGTACAAGGTCAAATCTAAGTGCACCTAGAAATTATGTGAGCTTTCTGGAGTGTCTAGAATCCTGATGAAATTTTATGATTTTTCACAGTGGGACTCATTCGCTAAGGGTGGCAAATCAGTCCTCCTACTGTTGAAAAAGTGTCAAGAATTGATTTCTGATAGTCAGGAGTTGATTTCTGACAAATTGCAGATTTTTAGATTTAAAGTGGGACTCATTCACCAGGGGTGGCAACTCAGTCCTCCCTAATATTTTTGGAAAATCAAAAGGTAACACTGCTCCACCATATCTGACAATGTTTGAATATTAGGTTGCCAGGGTCAACTCTGTAGAAAACGGGTTGAAAATGCTCAAAATGATTGAAGAGGTGATGAGTTGACTTGAAGATCCTAGTTGATTTGAATTCCACTTTTCAATGCCTTTAAACCTATTAAATATGCAAAACAAAGTTGCAAATACACATGCACAAAGGGGAAAAATGTTGGAGGGTTAGTGAATAGAGGAAATCCCACTTTGGTAATCAAACCCAATAGAAATGAATGAAATGTGAAGGAAATTATAAATGAATAACATGCAAGTATTAAAAACTTACCAAATCCTTGAATATGCAAATCTGAAGTGATGTCAATGGATGCTCCAAAGTTCTTGAAAATTACTTGAATTGATGATGCAAAATGCTTGATTGCTTGATTGTGTAAGAGATTGAATGCTTGAATGAATGGGATATTGCAGGAGATGTAAAATGAGGTGAAAAACACTTATTTATACAATTCTTGTGCCTTAGTATCCATTCATACCTCATCACATGACGACATGAAGTGAATTTGAGTAAAATATTGAAAGAAATTTTGAAATATTTTGAATTTGGGGCTAAGGGGGACTCATTTTCCACCCTTGGCGAATGAGTCCCACCTGGGAACCAAAACCAAGTGTTGGAAATAATTTTATGTTTAATTTTTTTTTTTGGGATAGGACCCAAAAAGACACTTAATATAAGCATATGAGGGCATAAAGAGACAACATAAAGCATGAGAAGGGTGTAAATAGTGAAAATATGCCTAGAAAAGCATGAAATCTGGTTACAAGACTTTACAACACTTCATAATAGGGCTTGTTGATGTGTAGAAAGGTGGTTTTGAGGTGAATTGCATTAAATAGAGTCTAGAAGAATGTAGAAATGTCTTACAACACTTCACAACACCTTCACAAGACGTCGTTCTTTGAATTTTAGCACCAAAATAAGCATGTTCAAGCCAAGATACATCATAAAATTAAAGCAACATAGTTCCAACACTATGAAACAAGACCTAAAAGACCATGAAAATGACAAGGGGCCATTTTTCGATGGCACAGGTTTATCATATATATATATATATCTTGATAGAGTTCATGTAGAAGTAATAATTCCTTGATGATCACATTCTCTCCATAGACGAGATCTATTAATATCCCATTAGTGGGCTTATCATAGATTTAGCTGGCTATGTAAAGAGGACCATCGGGTGCATGTTTAAGTATATCTTGTGAGGAGAAGGTAATCTCAAGAGGATTTTTAGTTTGACCATTATGATGTTGAGTTTTGACCAATGCAACCAAACCATCAATAGGATTTTGTTCTTGTTAATTAATATCCATAGGACTTTGTTGAATTGTATCTATTTTCTCATCATATGTGTCAACATTCATCACATTAGTTTTTGTAGTTTCACTAGCTTTAACAAATGAAATATTATGTTTTGGCATGGGGTTGGTAAAAAAATTTAAGTTTTGGTTAGGAGGGGCAACAAACTTATTTCCTTGGTCATTGACACCTCCAATGGAAAGTCAACCAAAATCAATGAGGTCTTGCACAAGATGTTTAAGATGATTACAATGTTCCATATTGTGTCCATTTCTTTGGTGATAATGGCAATAAGAATTTGATCTAAATTTTGGAGGTAAAGGCTTATTGGGATCGGGTATTTTAATAGGAGGAAAGGTAATCATTTTCTGTTCTAAAAGTTGGGACATTGTGTTATGAAGGGTATCAGGTAAGGGAGTGAATTGTCTTTTCGGGTCCCAATAGCTAAAGGGTATCATTGCTTTTATGGTAGATATTTGGTTATTGGTATTTTGATTTGTTTTTGGAGGGGGATTAAGTTGAAGGAAGCCTTTATTTTGCTTTCTAAAAGGTTGGTAATTTCTTTGGTTTGCAGACTTAGACTTCTCAGTTCGGCTAGAAGTGGACTTTGCATCACAACTACTAATCGCATTTTGATAATCAGGAGGGCAGTACATAAGTGCATGAAGGAGGGGAATTTCATCATTGTGAGATTATCTTGTATCTTACTTTCCACTTTTTCTATGAACATATTTTGAAGGTGAGGATCAGGGACCTTGACATCAATTTGGGAATAAAGCGATTGATATCATGATATAAAGTCAATAATCTTTTCTTCTTCTTTTTGCTTACATCTCATCAAATTGGCCAAGGTCATCTTAGGAGTCATATGCACTTGGAAATGGTTGAAAACTGCCTCAAAAAGTTCATTGAATGAACAAATTGAGTTGTTCGACAATGAAGAAAACCATTCTAAGGCAGTATCCTTCAAAGATCTAGGGAAAATCTTAGCCAAGAGTTTATCATCAAGGAAAAAGTCACTACATAAGGAAATATAAGAATTAACATGGTTAGAAGGATCTCCCTTTCCCCCATATTTCTTGAATCAAGGCACCTCTACACCTTGTGGCATCGGTGATCACAATATTTCCAATGATACTAGGCTACTTTTGACATAATATGTAGGTGGGCCATTTTGATTTTGGTTGATGGTGGAAATTTGTTTTTTAAGGGATGAAATGGTTTGGAAGAGTTGATTTATGAGAGGTTCATTGTTTGTGTTATGAGATGAAGGTGAAAGAGGTGGAGGGGTGTATGTGTTCTAGGGGAAAGTTAATGGAATGCTTATAGGTGGTAAGATGGTAGGAGATATGACATGTGATGCCACAAAGGTACTAGGGATTCTAGCGGAAATACCCAAGGAAGGAATCACATTACTAGTCGGTTGCATTGTTGTTGTGACTTGAGGGTTGGTATAGGTAGGAGTAGAGGCAATTATTGTGGGAGGAGGAATTTGAATTCTTCCTTGGTTTTTGACATTGCTCATAGGTAAAGGACAACTAGAATATGAGGGAAAGTGTTCCAAATATTTGAACTATGTTTTTCACAACCTGTCAAATCCATCTTCACTTTCAAGCATTCGATGAATGTTATCTATGGTAGGGATGGCATTAGTTGAAGTGTTCTCAGTACTTATTTGATTTTGTAAGTTCTCTAAGTCTTCATGAATTTGGATTATGTTTTCTTGTGAAACACTAGCAACCATAGTTTCAGCACGTGTCATACTACTTGAAGGCAAAGAGCTATTATGGGTATGGTCCATACCTAGTGTACTAGTGTCAATACTAGGAGTGAAAGAGATAGAAAATTCAAGATACATAATGATTTTTCTATCATGGGATTACATGAGTCTTGAACTTCATCTCACTATACTATTAGCAATAGGACACCAAATACTCATGCAAGGGCTACTAAATGCAAATGGATGCAAATGAACTATAAGCTAAGAACTATGAAATGACTATAAAAAATACTTTGTAAACTGAAATAGAAAGGTATCAAAATAAAACAAGAACATAGAAATAGAGCTTTGAATTCTTAAAAATGCATTGTAGAATCTTCACTGGGACTGATTCGCCTAGAGGGGTGTATGAGTCCTAGTGAGGATTTTTTTCAAATTTTTTTAGAAAATTTCAATTGAGTTTTATGCTTTTTATGTTGTATGATCTGTAACCTAAATGAAGATGTAGATTTTATATGAATTTAAATGATATGAGATGAAAAAATGCAACCTATATGCACTCACTAATGCAAAATTAGAAACCATAGAATTCTAATTAACTAATAGGGTAAGTGCACAAAGTTGAGTCCACGAAACATGGAAGTTTTTTCCCTTAACCAAAAAATTGAAATCGGCATCAAGGAAACGGGATCCCGATTTAATAAACGGGATCCCGAGCCTGAGACGAAGAGGGATCCTGCTTTTTAAAAATCGAGATCTCGTTTCCCATTGGACTCCGAACCAGGGGAAATAGAACGGGATCCCGATTTGTAAGAAATGGGATCCCGATTTATAAAATACGGGATCCCGATTTATAAATAATGGGATCTCGAGTTCTATAAATCGGGATCCCGTTTTATACTGCTACTTATTTAAAAAAAAATAGTTTTCACTGCTTTGCAGATGGGACCCCGAGTTGTGGCGACAGTGACCCCACGACCAGCTACAGGTACCCCACCTAAACGCCATTTTTTTGCATTTTTTATTTTGAATTGAAATTTTGAAAAAAATAAGTTAATTTAGCATGTTTTTTATTTATTTATTTCACATTTTAATCATTTTTTAACTTTTATAGTAGAATTCAATAATTGTAAAAATAGATGAAAACTTGCAATGAAACCTAAATGTTTTTTAATAAAAAAGAAAAAAAAACCTCGAATTGTGTTTTAGAAATAAAATTTAACTTTTAAATCTTAAATTGTTCAATTAAACCCAAAAAAAATTGATTTTAAAACCCTCATTGAAACAAAACAAAAAAAATTGCATTTCAAAACCCTAGAAATTGAAATGAAATAAAACCATTGCATTTACAAATCCAAATCGAGCTTTTTGAAACCCTGAATTCAAATCAAACGAAAAAAATTGAATTTGAAAACCCTAGTTTGAATTGAAACGAAAAAATTTCATTAAAAACCCTAATTGTTTAAAACTGAAACCCTAAATTGAATTGGAACAAAAAAAATTGGTAAAACCCTAAATTGGAAATGAACAAATCATTTTGATTTTGAAAACTAGGTAATTTTGAGCTAAAAAAAAATCATTCGCATTGCTTAAATGTTTTAAATTTTATTTTCTTTGTATGGAAAAAATGATATATATTAAACTTTAGTTTCAATTTTAAATTATAATTAGATTATAAATCAATATGTTAAAGAATGGTTAAAATTCATAAAGTTTATCTTGATGTTTGTTTGCAAATTTAGTTAACAAATTCGTAAATCTAAACACGTACAATCGATTCCAATTGACACTAACTTGCAAGTCTAAATTATGCCAAGGGCCACCCAAACTTCACCCTAAGTTTGCTAAACCCTAGGCCCTAAACTATAAAATCTAAACCCATAACACTAAAGCATTTGAAATTTATGAACCCTAGACCATAATCTTTCATTGGACATACCTAAAATTATGTAGGTTCAATGTCAAGAATGGGTCTATTTGGTAGATTTATGAATTTAACTATTTTGAATATCTAGAATGCCATAAAAGTATAATTATAACAATTCCAATTGGAAACACTTGGGTACATATATATCGTATGAAATTTAAACCTAGGAAGGTGTCTATCATATAGGCGAGTTGATAATACATGGAAAGAGGTTTGTATGGGAATATATGTATTAAGAAAAACATACCACATGACCTCTATAGGATTTTTAAGATATGATCCTAGATAATAATCCACCCATCCTCAATCATAATGGATTCTTTAGCAATTAAGAGAGATTCAATTTAACCAAAAAATTACCTATATTTTGATACTATATAGATTTATGTGGAAGGATAGAAATGCATCAATAAGGAGACCAAGATGGAACCATTTAAAACCTACAAGGTACACCTATTACATGGGAAAGGGAGGAAGTACATCATGATAGTTTGGAGGAACTACATGCTATTATTACAATTTAGAGATCTAGGAGGATGATTCATATAAAAGAAATATAATTAAATATTTATATTATTTAATATATTATATTTAATATAATATATTAAATAATATAAATATTTAATATCATAAAATATAATATAAGATTACAATTAAGGATAGGTAATGTTACAATTTGCTTGGGGTTTTAATGAGGATTAGGCTTAAGATTCAATTAGGTTTGTAGTAAATAGTTAAGTTACAATTAGGAATATATAATAAATATTAATATAATTATAATACAAATATAAATTAATTTAAATATAATATAATATAGGAATACATTTAAGATTACCTAGTAAAGGTTATAATTTAATTAAGTTTCAATTAGGTTTGCAATTCAATTAGGATATGGTTAGGGGTGGGGATCATTTAGCATTCTATTATTGTTAGAGTATGGGTTACATTTAAGATTATTGTTATTTTTGTGATATGTATAGATTGATTCTTTTTTAGAATCATGTTAACTTTTTTTTATTAGAGGGGTAAACACTTTTGACCCAGAGCTAGATGGAACCAACGAGGCTATAGTATGACTAAATTTGGACCTCACTAGACATCTAGATCCCCTTAAGCCATCCTATCACCTTAAATCATAAATTGATTTCTTAAGGGGTCCCAATATGACAAATTTCTTAAAGGGATCAAAGAAGTTCTTAAAATTTGGTGAAGTTGCCCAAGGCAACCAAATTTAACAATAATAAGATCGTGCAAGATTATAATATGAATGAGATTTCATGATCTAGGTTGGTCACTTGAAACAAGAGTAGATCTCAATCAACTATTCCACAAGAAAATGTTCTTCACTAACTTGCAAGTTCATTAAATATTCCAAGGGGCACCTAAAACTTCTACCCTAAGTTTTGTAAACCCTAAACTCAACTCTAAAATCTAAACCCTAAATACTAAAACCATTCATTTTGTCCTACCTAACACCATAAAGTGAAATTTGGTTGTCTTAGGAAAATCCACCATATTTCATTCCCTTAATGCCATGTAATTTTGTCTAGGATCTTACTACATGTACATCCTTAAGTTATCCTATTACCAAAACACTAAACTCTAAACTCTAAACCCTAAACCCTAAAGCCATCATTTTTTCTTAGGCTCTTAATGAAATTTGGTTTCCTTAAGCAACACCACCAAATTTCATTCCCTTATGCCATGTAATTTTTTCCTAAGATCTTACTACATATATCCCCTTAAGTTATCCTAAATCCCTAAAACCTAAACTCTAAAGTCTAAACCGTAAACCCTAAAGCTATCATTTTTTAGTTTTAATGAAATTCTGGTTGCCTTTAGGTAACTCCACCAAATTTCATTACCTTATGCCATGTAATTGTTTCCCTAGGATCTTGCAGCATGGATCCCCTAAGCTATCCTATTACCTTAAACCCTAAAGCCATCATTTTTCTTTAAAGGTCAATGAGTTTATTGCCTGGGAAACTTCACCACAAATTTTATTCTATTTGAGCCATGCCTTTTCCTCCTAGGACCTCACTAGTGGTAGATCCCCTTAAGCCATCCTATCACCCTAAATCGTAATTCAATTTCTTAAGGGGTTCCAATATGACATTTCTTAAGGGGATCATAGAAGTTCTTAAAATTTGGTGATCAAAGTTTCCCAAGGCCCAACCAAATTTAACAATAATAAGATCCTGCAAGATTATACAATATCAATAGTTAATTGTATTTAATGTAAGTAACATGTGCCTTAGACATATAATTGAGGCTTACATATAATTTTATCATTTGTATTCAATTATTTAAGGCCATTTATATTGAATGGTTTAAAGGTATTTCCTAAACATGTATCTTACATCTTGAAATTACAAATCTAATGCAAGTTCACTCATATCTAAAAGATCACATGGATCCATTCAATGGTCATTTCACAATCCACCTCCACGCTAATCCATCTCCAAATACCTTTCACCTCCACCTCCGCCAGCCTACCCACCTCGTAACCCCACCTCCACCTCACCAAATCAATGAACATGCTCTCGCTTGCAAGCACAAATCAATGCTTCGCTAGAAACCATCCAAGATCAAATCAACATTATTCATAATGAAGAATGTGTCACACCACCTATGAGGATGTTTGCATCTAGGATGCAAACCGTTGTTGATGATGTTAGGGCTATGGATGGGATCATAGATGAGCATCAACAATGGCTAGAGGAGATGAGAAATCCTAATTTTGAAAATGAAAACACAAAGAAATGAAGATCTATGCAGTAGGGAGCCATAATAGTTTATAAATTAAAACAATGATCTTAAAGGTTAAGGAATTCTATAAATTTGTGAACTATGGATATTTTGTGATGAATTTATAAATTTGGTTCCAAAATGATATTTTAGTGACATGAATTTACATTTTGGTTCTATATGGATATTTTTAGTGACATGGATTAATTTGGTGGAATTTATGAACTTATAATGAATAGTATGTCAGTATATATTTTATGACTATCTACTAGATCAGATTTCTCCCCGCTGAAAAATTGTAATTTAAGTATATATGTGTGTGTGTGTGTTAGACATATAAAATGAGATTTTGTGAAAGTTTCAAGTTTATTGTTTAGTATATATTCGTACATTAAAAAATTTGCATAATAGTTCTTAAATTTTGAAATTTGTATATGTATGTATGTATAGTTTAGTTTAATGATTTGTACGCATGCAAATTATGCATCGTATTTTTTATTTTAAATGTACATGTACATACATTTAATTTTTAATTTTGTATGGACATGCTCTTGAGTTGAACAATCAATGCATATATATGTGCATTTCAATTAAATATATGAGCTTAATATATATGTTGCTCATCCTATTTCAATTAAATATATGATCTTAATTTTTGTATGCACATGGACTATTTTGTATGATTTAAAATGTAGGTGCACATTATATCAAGCATATATCATGGATGATTTTAACATTCATGATATCATCAATCCACCACCTCAGCCATAGCCATATCCACCTCCCTCCCCCCCTCCACCTCCACCTCGACCTCTCCCTCCCCCTCCCCCTCCCCCTCTCCCTCCCCCTCCCCCTCATATGCCACCTCCAGCACCTATGGCATCTGATGAGGCTCGCTTGAGAGCACGAGTAAATGATCAAGTCACATCCTTACAAAATCAAATCAATGCTATGAAGAGTCAAGC
>VDFB02102627.1:0-42503 GCA_007258455.2 Sequoia sempervirens | reverse complement strand
TCTGTGGGTGTGAAGATAGAGGAGGAGGATCGTTGTATTCTTTTGTTATGTTCCTTACCCAACACTTGGGATCATCTGGTAATGGCTATTGGAAGTACAATAACCACCTTTAAAATGGAAGACGTGGTTACTTCGTTATTGTTAGAGGAAATGTGAAGGAAATCTTCTGAGATGGCCAAGGAGGCTCTTGTTGTTCGAGGTAGATCAAAGGAGAGCGGCAAGAAGAAAGACAAGAAGTCTAAATCCAAATCTAAAGGGAGATCAAAGTCTCTTGGTAAGAAGTCCAAGGTGAAATGCTAGAATTGTGGGAAAAATGGTCATATCCAAAAGGATTGTAAGGAGGAGAAAAAGAAGAAGAACAAAAAATCTTCAGAGAATGACTCTCTCATAGTGATGAAAATGCCTTCGTTGTTGCCTTGGAAACTCGGGCATTAGATGATGTCTAGCTAATTGACCCAGGCACATCTTTTCACATGAAATCTCACAGAGATTGGTTCACTAAGTATGAAAATTATGCTAGTGGAAAGGTGAACCTGGAAAGTGATTCAACTCTAGAAATTATTGGTCTTGGAAGAGTCAGAATCCAATTCCTTGATGGAAGAATCAAAGGGATTGATGGCATACTGCACATACTAGGTTTGGCTCGTAACCTGCTTTTTGTCAGTAAGTTGAATGATGTTGGTGTGCAAGTTTCTTTCTTGAGTGAAGGTTGTAAGATGACTAGAGGCTCAATGGTGTTGGCTAAGGGTGCATGTATAGGCACTCTATACAAGTTGGATGCACATCCTATTCAATGTAACATTGTCTCTATAAACTCAAGCAAAGTTGCTTGTGTAGAGAAGGAGAATGAAGCCCCTCTAGATGCAAATTCCTTGGAGGTGAAACTCCCAGCAAAGAAAACCATGTTGTGGCATCATAGACTCGGTCACATAGGAGAGAAAGGCTTAAAAGCCTTGAAAAAAAAAATCTAGTTGAAGGGCTTGTTGATTGTATCCTTGAATTCAATTTTTGTGAACATTGCATTAATGAGAAGCAACACCATGTTTCATTTTATTCGAGTCCTCATAAATCTTCCGACATACTGGATTATATTCATTCTGATGTGTTTGGTCCAGTGAATGTTCTTTCATTATCAAAGTCTAGATATTATGTTTTTTTTATTGATGTCTATTCGAGAAGGGCATTTGTGTATTTTCTAAAGAGTAAATTAGAAGTGTTTAGTTGGTTTAAAGATTTTAAAAACTTGGTAGAAAATCAGACTAGAAGGAAAATTAAATGCTTGAGGACGGATAATGGCGGTGAGTTTTGTTTTGCAGATTTGAAAAGGTACTCCAAAGACCATGGGATTAAAAGGCATAAAACTATGCCTTATACTCCACAACATAATGGAGTTGCTGAAAGGTTAAACAAGACACTAATGGAAAGCAGGGATAACTTTAAGAAACCCACCCCCTTGGCAAAGGTGTAAAATCCTTGTGAATCTTTCCTTTTATTTGAGAACAAATATTAATTTTCCTGGCGAATCTATGCACATTATTAAAAAAAATTGTAAAATCTTGGCGAATCTTAATGAATAACTGGTAAAAATAATAATCGCAGTGGCGAATCCTAGCGAATAATCACTAAAAAGATTAATTAAAATGGCAAATCTCTCCTTTTAAAATTTGCTAATTATTTTTTATTTACAATAGCGATGTAAAATCAACAAATGAAATTGTGCCATGTGTTGACACATCACTCATCCATCACCTTTGACTATCACACCAAACTGTCAGTTGTTCCTTGTGGTCTCCACCAAGACATGCGTACACCACTTGTGAAATTCCAGAGAATCAAGATGGGAATCTACAATATTCACAACAAGTCTCCCGAAAGAGACTTAAATTTTTTAACTCCCAACCTCCAAGTGGTCCCCACATCCATCGACATCCAAGTCACTGTCGTACGCGGTCATCACCATCCACGCAGAATAATCCCACCATCCATCGACTTGTCGCCCAATCAGAGAAACCAAAAACTTCACAACCTCCAATCAGAGGTTAGGAAACTCTAAGACACCACGACAACAAAGAAGATTGACCAGTCGAGAAGTTAAGAAACTTTTGAACACAACGACAAGGTTCCAAGGTTAGAGAAGTCAGTGATCCCTCAACCAACACACTATCACCCGGTTTCAAACTTCCAGAACCCTGTGACATAGGTTACAAGGTTCAAGTTTTGGGTGATAGGCTAAGAATGAAGACCATTGATTATCTTTTTAATCGAATGGTTGCAGGTTGATTATGCAACCTAATATGTACGTGCCTTTTAAAAGGCTTGTTGAGGCCTAGAATTTGTTTTGGGCCACATGATTAGGTTTAATTGTGTGGACCAAAACAAATTTTGAGCCTCAACAAGCCTTTTAAAAGGAACATGCGTATTAGGGCACAAAATCAACCTATAGCCATCTGATTAAAAAGATAATTGATGATTTAATGACAATAAATAAAAGCCCCATTCAAGGCTAAAGTACCCCTAAAATTAAATGCAAATTTATTATTGTGGCGATATTGCCCCAAAATTAATGGTAGTAATATAATATTACTGGCGAATTTAATTAATATTTGTAATTATAGTATAAACTACTAGCGAATCGATTCCAATGACACATTGTTTATAGAGACGAATTAATTGAGAAAAAAATATTTTTTTGTAAAAACTCGGCAATTCAACATCCTTTTTATCTTGTACTATTAGCCATTTCTAGAAGTCCCGATTTCAAATATTAGCCAATTGGCGAAGATTCACCACTATAGTTTTCCATGATGGAAAGAGTGAGAAGTATGTTGAGTAGTGTTGGTATGGAGCAAAATTTATGGGCTGAGGTTGTGGCTACAACATGTTACTTGATTAATCATTCACCTAGTTCGGCTCTTGTTGACAAAACACCTTTGGAAGCATGGTCTAGTAAGAAGCCCTCTTTGAGACATATTCATCTCTTTGGCTATGAGGCATATGCATATGTTTCGAATGAGAAAAGATCAAAGTTAGAGAACAAGGTTGTCAAATGTATCTTCATTGGCTATGGCATTGGTGTGAAAGGATACAAGCTTTGGAATCCTTTTACTGAGAAGGTTTTTTTCAACAAAAGTGTAATCTTTCGTGAGATGAAGCCTTATGTAGCTGATCCACAGTTAGAGACAGATAAAAGGGAAAAGAAGAATGATGTAGTTGAAATTCCTCGAACTCCAGATAAAGAGAAACTACAAAGTGTACCTGAAACTAAGGAGAGTTCTGAAGAAGAAGAACCACAACCTCAGCGTCAGCCTGTGAGGAGGTCTACACATGAAAAGCGTCACCCTGATAGGTATGGATTTTCCATGTTGGATTCAAACTATTCCTATCTTTTATTACTAGCACTGATGAGCCTAGGACTGTAAAGGAGGCTATTAATATGTCTGATTCAAATTCCTGGTTGGAAGCCATGAATGAGGAAATGAAATATTTGAAAAAGAATGATACCTAGGATTTTGTACCCTTGCCTGAAGGGCGAAACCTTGTTGGTTGTAAATGGGTATTTAAGAAAAATATTGGTCTGGATGGCAGTGTTGAAAAGTATAAAGCTCGATTGGTTGCAAAAGGTTATTCCTAGGTGGAGGGAATTGATTATGGAGAAATATTTTCTCCTGTAGCTAAGTTGACATCTATCAGATTTCTTTTGTCACTTGCAACAACATATGACTTAGAGATCGAGCAGATGGATGTGAAGACAATGTTGCTTCATGGAGAGCTAGAAGAAGAAATTTACATGTCCCAACCTAAGCACTTTGTTGAAAAAGGTAAAGAAAGTCAATTTTGCAAGTTCAAGAAATCTTTGTATGGTTTGAAACAATCGCCTAGAATGTGGTACCAAAAGTTTGACACCTTTGTGTTATCATTGGGATTTGTGAGATCAAAATTTTATCATTGTGTGTATTACAAAACTGAAAATGATCGAGTTCTTATTATTTCCCTATATGTGGATGACATGTTCATAGGAAATAGTAAGACTTTTATTTCTGATCTAAAATCTTAGTTGTCTGCAAAGTTCGAAATGAAAGATCTAGGTGCAACAAAGTATATTTTGGGGATGGAAATAAAAGGGGATAGAGGAAGTAGAAAGGTTTGGCTCAGCTAGAGTAAGTATATCAATATTGTCCTGGAGAGATTTTGTATGATTGATTGCAAGCAGTTAGTTGTTCCAGTGTTGCAGGGAACGAAGCTATCTATTGAAGATTTACCAAAATCTCCTACCGAGATGGAGGACATGACTAGAGTTCCTTATGCAAGTTTTGTTGACAGTTTAATGTATGCAATGATTTGTACAAGGCCAGACATTTCCCAAGCAGTGGGAGTACTTAGTCGGTTTATGGCTAATCTAGGAAGACCGCATTGGGATGTTGTGAAGAGAGTTTTTAGATATTTGAAGGGAACTTCGGAGTATGCTTTGTGTTATCATGGTAACTCAGGTGGATCACAAAGATCTCTTAGCATTCATGGGTATGTGGATTTTGATTGGGCAAGGGACATTGACAGCAGAAGATCCACCAGTGGATACATCTTCATGTTATTTGGTGGAGCAGTGAGTTGGATGAGTAAGTAGCAGGTTGTAGTCACTTTATCTACTGCTAAGGTAGAGTATATAGCAGCAACAACATGCCTGTAAAGAAGTCATTTGGCTTAGACGTTTGTGTTCAGATATTAGGTTTAATGCAGGGAAGATTACAATCTGCTGTGATAGTTAGAGTGTTATTTGTTTGGAAAAAAATCCCACTTTCCATGCCAGGATGAAGCACATTGATGTTCAGTATCATTTCATTCATGATATAGTGGAGGATGGAAAGGTTAATCTTGAAAAAGTGAATACTCTGGAGAATGTTGTTGATGCATTGACAAAGCCTGTGAGAACAGACAAGTATAGGTGGTGTGCTAGTTCGATGGGCCTTGGGGCCTATGACCTACAATAACTTTGAGTTTAGAGGTAACTAGTAAGTCTTTGTCAAGTGGGAGCTTGTTGGAAAATATGCCTCAACTTGCTGGCTTGAACCTCTCTTAAAGACTTGGTATTTTTCCCTTTGTTGGCCTTCATTGTCAGACTATTGCCGAAATCTAGAACCTTGGAACCTATGTCGCGGGGTTCGTGTGTTTCATAACCTCCCGACATGGCAATCTCCTTGTTGTTGCAGGTTTCAGGAATATCCTAACCTCCGACTAGAGGTTCTGAAGTTCAGGTTTCTCTCGACTTAGCGACATCAGAGATCGGTACATCAGTGGAACTCAGAGTGAGGTCTCCTTGATGGGCCGACGGATATGGGGACCACGGTGATGTGATCAACGGTTGTGATAAGCTTGATCCAACGACGCTCGCTAACCCTACGCCCTTTGTGGTGGGTCCCAACAAACTTTTGCGGGGTGTGTAGGATTGGTAAGCGGTGATGACGTGACGTCATGCTGGGAGTTGAATATGTAAGTCTTTTCTGGGAGACTTGTTGTGAATATTGTAGATTCCCATTGTGATTCTCTGGAATTGCACAAGCGGTGGATGAGTGATGTGTAGACACGTGGCACAACTTCATTTGTTGATTCTACATCGCTGTTGTGAATCAAAAATCATTGGACCAAAATTTGTATTTCTTGATAGCGATATATTTGCATTAAATGCATGATCAAACTCAGGGGTTGATAGAGACCAAATATGGTAATATTTTTTTGTAACCGAATTAATTGTTGGGTGGCTCGATGTGTGTTTTATGATGATGTGTGTGGTCTGAGACAAAGGAAGCTTGTCCTTGAAGATAGTGAAATTAATGAAAACCTAATGATGGTTGTGTGGTTCGATATGTTGTATGTGTTTTCTGCATTATAATAGTGTGTGTGTGAGGTCGACCAAGGGATTATATTGTTGTTGTGAGTTAACATCTAAGAGTGAAGTCTGTAATTATGTATGTAATCTATTTACTATAATACAAAGTGAATTTACTTGGTGTGTGGGTTTTTTCTCCCGTAAGGGTTTTCCCACATAAATCTAGTGTTATCTTTGTGTGTGATAATTTTTCTTCCTTTTGCTCTGTGAATGTGCATCTCAAATGACTGTAATATGTTAAATGAATATTTTTTTGCACTTCTTTCCTGAGGATTTTACATTAGGAAGGTGTTTCCACACTGTCGCTTTCCTTACAACAACCTCCTCAAAAAAACATCATTCCACAACACCAATACATCAACCCTCAACAACAAAATCCTACCCCATAATAACAACAAAATCTACCCCAAAAATAACAACAAAATCCTACCCCACAATAACAACAAAATCTACCCCAAAAATAACAACAAAACATTGCTTACCAACAACAACTACTTGCACAACAACAGTTACATACACAACAATAGTTACACACACAACAACAGATACTTTCACAACAACAATAATAAACCTTACAATAAAATCCTCAACACCAACAACAATACCAACCATAAAACCCACAACAAAACATCATTCCCCAACAATAATATGATTCATATAATGCACCTCCTCCACCATAAAATAATCCACACTATCAATTGAATCCTCAACCCCAAAAAACTCCATACAATCCACACATACACCCCTCCTTATAAAAATCAAACATATAACTCATCTTTCATCCTACAATACAATAGTATAAGCCACCAACGAACAATCCTCCTACAGATCTATCATCACAAATTCAAAATTTGACACAAACGATCCAAGATGTACAAATGGGAAAGAAAAATAAATCATATACCATCCACGACTTATGTCCTTATCCATTTGATAGGAGCATAATGATGTTAACATTTCCTCCAAACTTCAAAATTCCAAAATTTGAAAAATACAAAGGACGTGGTAACCCCGAAGAACATATACGAGAATTCTATGTAGCTTGCATGGAGGTATCCTTTAACGACACATATCTTATGTGCATTTTTCTATGTAGCTTAGGTGGACAAGTTATTGAATGGTTCTCACACTTGCAACCATGAATCGATACATTTCAAGAAATCGTAGATCAATTTGTTGCTCACTTCTCATACAACATTGATGCGAAAGTTACCTTAAATGAATTATACATTGTCAAAAAAAACAAGGGAGAAACCTTTTCCTCCTTCCTACAAAGATGGCAACATAATGTGAGCAAATGTAAATGTCTTATTTCTAAAAAATAATAAGTAAAAATCATCACAAGTAATCTTAACACAAAACTTGCCTTACAACTATGCATGCAATGTGTAACGACCTTTGAAGAACTCATCTCAAAAGGTATTAACATTAAAAGAGTACTTATTGCTAAAGGCTTGGTACAGATCTATAAAGACAACAACCAAATATCTAGTTCAAGTGAGAAACCCCATTTATTGTCTAAAAACAAGAATGTAACTAATGACAGTGTGGTGGATGTGAAATTTGTACATAACACACAAACTCAATAGAGTAATCAACAAAATGTACAAAACAATAATCCTCCAAGAGCACCACCACCAAGACACAAGTACACTCCTTTTGGGGAATCGATTGAAATAGTCTTGCATAGATTGATCCAAACAAACTTGATAAAGCTTCTGAATTTCAGAAAGATGAAGAACCTCAATTCAAACCTTCATGGTACAACGATAATGAATACTATGAGTATCATCGAATGAAAGGTCACAAGACATCAAATTGCTTGAAACTCAAGAACATCATCCAAGGCCTCATAGATCATGGTGAGATAAACATTGATCAACATCTAGGAAACTCTAGAAACAATGACTTGGGTATATATAAGAATGTGATGCCATGTTGTACCTAAAATTAAAAGTTTTGCTACATTTAGGAATTTTGAAAAGAGTGGTAAAACTCTTGTAAAAATTATCAAAAAGGTCAGAAAATGGAAATTTGCATGTCATGCATGTAGGTCAAAAACTCAAAATTATCAAAATTTGAGGATTTGGGTCTGCTTAGAGCAACCTTATCTACAAAACCCAGATCTCAAATTTTTGGCCTAAATTTTGGAAAATTTTCTAAAAATAGACTTTTTTCTAGGTTTTTCTAGTTTCTTCTCAAATGGATGCTAACAAAATTTTCTAAAAATAGAATTTCAGCTTCCAGGGCTCAAACTGACTTTGATTGGTTGAAAATACTTCCTGATCAAGCTAGTCCAATAAGAATCGACAAAAGATCATTTTTTCTCTAGTGGGTCTATTATGTTGTTTCAGAAGCTAAAATAGGAAGCTTTGAGATCATTAATGGAGGATTCTCAACTGCCAGATGTCAGATTCAAGGTCTCAATCTCTGCACAAATCAGATAATGATGAAAGATGTTCATGAAATGGAGAACGAAGGAGGGAATCTGAAAAATCTTGAAAATGGTAAAATTTTGTCTAAGACTGGAGATGTTAGGCATTCCTGCCCAGTCAAGGCGCCTAGCTGACTTTTCCTTAGAATATTGTTCAGTTTTCGACGTGAGGTGAATGTAGCAATGGTGAGCATAGAGTGAGGAATGAAGGAAAGATGAAAATTTTGAAATAAAAACTAGCTCTTGCCAGTAAAGGCACCCTTGATAGCTAGGGGCACCCATATTTTCAAGGCCTCAAATGTTGTTTTTAGGATTTGTGCCTCCAACAGTTTGTTCTCATAATTTTTCTGGCTCTGTAGTGAATCTATCAGCAAGTCTATTGGATTAATCAGACAGTCAAAATCATGGATCGAACAGAGAAGTTTCATCAAAGGGGAAATGCAAATCATGAAATCATTAGAAAAGATTTTATCTCTGGCCAGTAAAGGCACCCCAAGTAGCTAGGGGTGCCTAGGGTTTTGGATAGTCAGATCTAGCTGTCAGGGTTTGCAAATATGCTCATCTTCTTTAGAATTCCTCAAGCTATCTAGTGGATGTCTCAGCCAGATCATCAAATTCATCAGTCACCCACAATTTCAGATCAAATGGAGGACAAAGCATGGGAGTCAAATTTGAGAAATTGAAAAATGCCTGAAAATGGTTTAAGGTTGGTAATCATGGGCACCCCAAGTAGCCAGGAGTACCCAAGATTTTAAGCATCTAAAAGTGGAAATTAGGGTTTGTAGCCTCTAAGGACTTTCCTTCAAATTTTAATAGGATCTTCAACGGATTCATCAATGAGCTCATCAGATTTGTCAAGCACCAGATATTGCAGATTGAACGGAGGAATAAACTTATGCAAAATGAAAAAGTCAAAATTGAAAGATGAAAACCACATAAAATGTTCTAACTCTAGAGGAGTTGGGCGTCCCAGGTAGCCAGGGATGCTTAGGAATTTAGCCCATTAGATGCAGTTTTCGGGGCAAATCACCTCCAGAAGATTTTTCTCAAAATTTGTCGAGCTATCCAATGAATCCAATAGCCAGTTCATTGAGCCAGTCAAGCATTTGGAAATGAGAATTCACCCGAAGAAAATAAAACATTAACAAATTAAAGAACATAAAAAAATGGCTATCTTTGATGAGTAAAGGCACCCTAGCTAGCTAAGGGCGCCCAAAGATTTTGAGGCCTCAGAATCATTTTTTCAAAGTTGCAGTCTCTAGAACAATCTTCTCTGATTTGATCAGGCTCCGCAATGGATTAGTCGGCCAGTTCACAGGATTCATCTAGTGTCTAGAATTGAAGATCAAAGGGATACATTTTATAAAGCAAAAAGTTGAAAATTTCAAGAAAAATCACTAAGTTTTCCAAGTAAAGGCGCCCTAGCTAGCCAAGGGTGCCCAAGTTTCAATGCCTTAGTGAAATTTCCAAATTTCATCATGCATCATTCAAAAAAGCATCTACATTCGATGTACTTGGCTTTGGATTGGCTTCAAAGATTTAAAGTTAGAGAATAAAGTGTTTTATTCATCCTCAAAACTTATTTAAGAAGGCTTTGGCATTCATTATTCACATCTTTCTGGTTGGCATCCAGAGGAGGAAACATATAATTTTCTTCATAACAAGATTTAAAGAAAAAAACATGGTGCTTTTTCAAAGTTCTTCATATTTTCAAGATGAGGTTGCATAGAGGCTTGCTTTTCATGCTTCAAATTTCCAGGACATCATTTTTTAGAAGAAGGGGGTCATCTTTTTCAATTTTCAAAAATATGGATTAGCTTTGCTTTTGATCTTCTTCAACATTAGGAAATTTTATATTTTCAAGAACCTTCTTTTTCCCCACTTTTTTGAGAAACCCTCAGTTTTTCCAAAATATAATCAACTAAGTTTCTCTGAAACATGATTCTATACAAAACCCAATTCTCAGATTTTTTAAGAAAATCCTAAAATTTTAGGGTTTCTGATTTTTCAATCAACCATCAACATTTTCCAAAATGGGATGATCTGGGTCTCTTCACAATGAGATTGTTCACAAAACCCATATCTTAGATTTTTTTAGAGAACTCTGCCTTTTAAAGAAGAAAATAGCAAGCTATTTTTAGCTTTTGTGTAGAGCTTGTCCGAGCATAGTCGAGTTTACAGTCAAAATTCAAGTTTTTTAGCATGCAATAATCTTCTATGGAATTCAGAACCAAGCTAGTGTTGTATCACGATTATCTGAAAACTTTTGAAACTAATTTGTATCATATAAATCTAGTGTTCAATTTGTGTGCTTTGGAAGATGCAAGAAATGTTGCAGTCATACATCTTGGTCATTCTAGATTACTTGCACCAGCTTCAATCCCCATATTTGTGCAAATCCTTGAGTTTTTAATTGCTTGTGTCAAGCATTACAATCCTACAACACGAGAAATCCAAGCAGCAGATGGGCGAGTTGTTTGTGGCCTCAAATCGGACAATGTTGAGAAATTCTTTTCAATACCACCTTGGTCCAAAAATTTGGTCATCTCCATTGAAGAATGTGAAAAGGTGTGGCACATGCACAAGGATAAATATGATAAGATAATTGTGCAAATATGGTTGAAGGAGAAACACAATAGAATGTTGGACAAGGAGAATTCAAGGAGGAGTTTGCAATAATGATTACTCTGCTCAACCGAGTCACTGGTCAAGCAAAAGTCACTAAATTCTGGCCTTGGATGTTTTATATTATCTCTCATATCATTGATAAAATAGATCTCTATGATTGGTCAACTTTGATCAATGATAGTCTCCATCATAAGGTGATAGAATATTTTAAAATCCATGAGTTTCACATGATTTCCTACCTTGTCTATCTAATGGCCTATCAAGGAAAATTCAAAGGTTTGAATATCATAGGAACTCTGGGTATTCAACATATATATCATCATTACCCTTAGCTAAAGTTTCCATAATCAACACATCATTATAGGTGGGTGAATGATGCTTTCTTGAGGCATATGGTGAGAGACTTAGACAATGAATTGCATGTATAGATTTCATCAAGTGCTAGATCAGCAATGGCGGAGTGGGATGATTGGTTTATCCAGTTTCCTATATTCTCCTACATTAGAGTGTATGAGTTATTAAGTAGTCCAATCATGTTGCCAAGGTGTCCCATATATGAGGTGGTTTTCATGGAGTTTCTGAGTCAAGTGTATGAAGTTCACACATTCTTGTTGAACCGAAAGAAGACTGATTTTAGTTTTTTGGCTTAGCTGGGTATTTACAGATGTAGATCGTCGGATGATGCCAAGGTGATGGGCAATGAATTATCAAAATTTAGCCTCAAATTGTTCAATGAGAGGCGATCATATGATAATCATGGCTTCTTTGCATCTCATCTTGGTCAAAATCACGTTCATGTGCTAGCAGTTGAAGATTTTTGGGCTAATTGCAAGGATGCTCATTCGAAGTGTAGAGGCGTAGTTACAACAAATTTACCCTCCAATAGATGGTTGATTTCTTGTTAGAGGATGTAGAAGGATTGTCCGATGATGATGGATAAGTAATACTTCCTATGTTTTCTAGAGATAAAATTGAACAACAACCACTTTCACAAGTTAATTGGTCTATCAAAGAGAGCACCTCAATTGAAGAAAGGATGAGTCGCATTATTAAGAACAACAAGATATACCTAAACCTCAAGAGGACACAGAAGGAAGGTATTCCAGTTGTAGAGTCTCCAATAGTGTAGTCATCCCTACCTTCTTCTTCCAAACCAAAACCGAGAATGAAGGCTATGAGTCATCCTCTAGAAATTTTGAAGATTGGTAGAATGTCGAAGAGTTCAAAGAGAAGTCTAGAGTTTTCCGATGTAGCTTAGTGAGAATAGCCGACAGTTGTATCAGAAGTTCCACTAGAAGAGTGAGTGCCACAACTAGAAGTAGTTCCTATGTCTCCTGATTCTCCATCGTCGTCGTGGTCTTCTCCCATCCATATTGATTCAAAATTTGAAGAGGTTGATGAAGCTAAAGTTGAGCCTCCTAGAGAAGTTAGTAAAGACACCTCGTCTTGTCTTGAGAACATCTTGGGAAGAAAAAGGAAGAATCCCTCGTATCAATTAAACTTTGCAGAGCTTGACAACGTGTATCAAGATACACAAGTGAAGAAACCTATGAAGCAAGTTCACATAAAGAAGAATCCAAATGGTGAAATTATCATTGAGACTGCTACACCTCTAGAGGATAAGACTATTGATGAGGTTGAGATTGATGACTTCACAGTTATCAAGGCCAATCTTGACAGGAGCACTTGACACACCAATGTAAATCTCTTCAAAGTTTCAGCAAGAAATCTAAAGGAAATAGTGCTTAAGGATGGAGAGGATAAGGTAGCCCTCAAGACTGAAATATGGTAGTTGTGATAATATGTTTCTAATCTACTTAATTGCACTTCCCAGGCTACTATATCACTTTTATAGATTCTAGAGTCACCAATTGATCAACACCAATTAAGTCAGTTGATTATATATGGGAAGCATATGCGAGATTGGATGGAGGATTTCATCATCAGGGGTAGAAATGTACTTACAAATATGTACCAGTTGAGGTATAATGCCCATGATTTATGCCAAGGGATTCAGGGGTTTGAGTAGTGTGTGGTGGAGGTGAAACTGATGCATGAAATTATCATTTTAGATTTGAGGATTGCATATGATTTAGTGGTTGCAAAATAACATAAGAGACAAATTCTTGCATGGAGAGAACATCTTTTCAAGGTGAAAACCTATGAGAGAATATCTGAAGAACTAGTTGAATATAGACAAAAAATTGTTTATGTCCTCAGATTCATAAGCATATTTGTTTCATAGATCCCTTGTCGGTATCATCGTGATGATGGTGATTTCGTTGATCTTGAGGAGGTGCAAGTAGAGTTCTAGAATCTTGTTCGTGGTAGTTTTAGTAGTGATCCTATTGTTGGTAAGATGAATCAGATTGGAGTGATGTGAACAAGATTCGATAAAGCAGCTAAAGAGGTCACATATTTTCTAGGTTCGATTGCAGAAGGCGAGGAAATCCTTGAAAAGCGGAATATTGCCATAGATAGTATCAATGCACTTGGCAAGGAAGCAATTTCCAACTTTTTGGTGGATTTAGTTTCCCAAAATACAAATGAATGAGTTATCTTCTTAGGAAAACAAAGATCTCCAAAGATAGATTTAAAGAAACACTTAATTCGATGCTTTTCTAAGTTTTCTTAATATTCTTTTCTCATGCTTATCTATTCTTTGTGAAAGAAAAAAGCATCAAGTTGTAATAGTTTGCACTTTCCTTTTTTTTTGTTTTCAGTAGGTTGTTAGTTAGTTGTCATGTTTTAGTTTTAGAAATAAATCTTGCATGTTGGCAAATCTTATTGTAAAAGCAAGGAGATTTTAGAGTTCCCTACTCCTCGCTTGTGTATAAATAAGGGCAGCCTTGCCTATTTTTCTTTAACCATTATTGTGATAGCAAATTGCTAATCCTACTTTTGCCCGCAAGTTGTTATTTAGTATTTGTTCACTTAGTGTAAGAGCAAGCTTGCATGCCTTCCTTTTACTGCAAGTTATTGTTCAGTTCATGTGTAATTTGTGTCAAGTGTATTATGGTTTGATCGCTAAACTATAAGCCTATTATTGCTACAAACCTGTTGTACCGGAAGTGTAATCATTATTTGAAATTTGAGAAAGGAAATCTATGCCTGTATTGTTGCTTTAATCTACTATCTCAAGTTTTTTTTATGTGTTCTTATATAATCTTTATTTCAGCTTGGATCAAAAAGTACAATGATTCTTCAAGTGTCCATTGGAAGAGAGTTTGTTTAAGCATCTGTGTTATCAAATCATTCCTTGTTTACTTCTAATACTTAAGCTCTCAGTGTACTTAAGTAGCAAGAAGTGTCATTAGAGTAGACCTAGTTGTAGTTGAAATTCTAAAAGAGAAAACCTCATCTACAATGCTAGATTTTTATAACCTTGTGCTCTTAGCTTAGAACAAAAAGATTGGAAAATAGTTTAGTTTACTTTTTTTAAAGCATCATCAATGAAGGGGGAGCTTCCCCTTCTAATTTGAAGAGAAGTTTATATATGCATAGTTGTCCATTTCTAATTTGCATTCCACAGGTGTGAATTGAAACACCAACATGCCAGACCATGGTAAAGTAAATGATGTTGGAAAGATGAAAACCTACAATCAATTCAATCACTCCTATGACAATTTTGTAAGCAATGTACAATGTGACGATCATCATATTTTTTTTGTCACTATACAAGGACTAAATCCTGAGTGTGGAGTCACCACACAAAGAGGGAAAATTACCATCCAAGGATACCCTACAACAACAAAAGGTCCATCAAAAGCAAACCCTATAGATTATAGCCTATTAAACCATCTCAAGAAAACACCAGCACAAATCTCTATCTTAGAACTCTTGAGAATTTCACCCATACACAAAGAAATATTGGATAAAGCTTTTTTATCATCATCTGTACCTACGAACTTAGATACCAAACAATTCCAAGATATGGTGAGGCATATTGCATCCACTCATCACCTACTATTCATAGAGAAAGGCCTACCATCCCAAAAATATCACAATCATGCATTACATCTTGAAGTATATGTCTATAAACACAAGGTGAAGAGAATCCTGATAGATGGAGGTGCGGGCTTAAACATATATACCCTTCAATTGGTCAAACACTTGGGATACTCTAAGGAAGTTATCAAAAGAGAAAAATGAATAACCATGAGAGCATATGATGATAATGAACGAGATTCAAAAGGAACAATAAAGCTACCTATACTAGTGGGTCCTGCAATAGCTGAGATGACATGTCAAGTTTTAGACCTTGACTTACCATATAACATCCTTCTAGGCTACCCATGGATCCATGCCATGCAATCCATTGCATCTACCTATCATCAATGTCTAAAGTTTCTATTTAATGACAAGGAGATTACCATCCATGGGGATCCTCAACTTTTCTACTATTGTAGAGTATGGAAGAGAAATATCACAAATTTCTCCAAGTTCCAAATAATGATGTAGTTCCACTCTCATCCTCTTATGTCGATCCATCAATGCTTTCATCTACATTAAATTCTCAACAAAACCTCTTGAAGTCAAGGTATAGATAGAAGAAAATGGTTGTGGTGATTGTTAGGATAATGTGTGTCAACATTGCAATTACATAAAGTACTGTTGATACGTCAGCAATGGGGGGGCCCCCTCAAGAGGGGTCTATGGGCAACACCCCCGAAAGGAAAATTTTATTTATATTTTATTACTGTAAATATGGATTGTTCATCATTAGGTCTTAAATCTAACGGTCGATATTTTATTAGCTTGAATTTCCCTAGAAGGCAACCTTATTTTACGAGGGCGTTATATTATGAATGTGTATTGTGATGTATTATGAGAGACTGATAGCGATTGTGTTGCTTATGGATCTCTAGTTGGTGATACTCCTACGAGAAGCTTGCTCTGCAAGTATATTGTAATCTTTGTGATTTTTGAACAATATATTGGAAAACTTTTGGAGTGTGGGGTTTTTCTCTCGAAAGGGTTTTCCCCATGTAAATCACTGTGTTGTGGTATGTATGATATTTATGTTTAAGGTTTTGTAACTATTAAAATGTTTGCAAAATTTTTGCATTATCCTCCTCTCAAGATTAGTGTAGGAAGTTATTCCACTACCTTAGCTTCCTTATAGTGATTACAACCTTAAATAATCCTTTTAGGTGGGAAAACTGCCACTTTTTCTTAAAACATATGGTAAACCTCATCATATCAAGAAAGTCTCTAAAACAGTCAAGTTCAAACCAACTAACTTTGCAATATGGGGAGAACTAATTTTTGAGGTTATAGATGAAGGATATTTCTCGAAATGGATATATCATGAAGAATAAGAAGAAGCTCATCTTCCTATGGATCGAAGTAGCAAAGGATATCAATTGATTAAGAACATGGGCTATATAGGTATTGGTGGACTTGGGTTGAAACAAAAAGGTATCTGTGAACCTATCATATTAGAAAAGAAACCAAAGAATAAAGGTATTGGGTATGATTTGAACAAAAATGTGATCCCTCTTGCCAAGGATATGTTAGCTGAGGAAATTGAAGCTTCTTCATGGTATAATTCATTTGATAAGGAAAACCTCGAAGACTTGCCCATGTTATGAACTTATTTGAAAACGCCTCTATATACACTATCACTACCATTTCATTTACCTCTCCTATCTAAAATAGTGAACTTAAACTCATTTATCCCCAACTCATCGATTGGGACCAACAAAAAGCATTGATTCCTGATTTATTTGAAAATGATGAGGCTATCACCAAATTCATGGTGCTTCAAGATGAAATACCTTTTGGTGATCACAAAGCAGGATTTGATATTGGGCTTGATGCACAAGCATACTATGGGGACACAATTGAATCCTTCAATCGCAAAATGAAAAATCTAAAAATCAAAACAAGATCCCCTAGTGAAAACCACAAAGTGGCGCTTTCGAATCGTGAAAAAGTAAAAACAAAGGATGCATATGAAAATGAAAACCTCTTTGAGGTGCCTAAGGATGAAGATTAAATCTCCCTAGTATTTCTATGGATCAATAAAATTTAGCAGTTCTTGTGGAAGAAGTGCAACTAACAAATGTTGGAACAACTAATCAACCTCAGGTGACATACTATGCTACATCCCTAGATGATGAAGAATGGTGTAACTTGGAAAAATCATTAAAAGAAATAAAAATCAACTTTACTTGGTCATATGTAGACATGCTAGGACTTGATACCTCATTGGTAGTACATCATTTGATAGTACATCCGAATACAAAACTTGTGAAGCAAAAGCTAAGGAAAATACATCCCCAGATAGAACTATTTGTCAAGGTAGAGCTACATAAGTTGCTTGACATGGGTTTCATAAGACCTATCGATAACCTTGTACCAATATCAAAACCCAATGGGGGCATCTGAATATGTATAGACTTTAGAGACTTGAACAAAGCATGTCCTAAATATGATTTTACCTTGCCAAACATTATCATGATTGTAGATCTTACGATTGGACATGAGATGTTATCTCTCATGGATGAATTTTCAAGGTATAACCAGATAATAATGGCATAGGAGCATCAACATAAAACTAAATTTACATATCCTTGGGGAACCTATTGCTGGCATGTCATGCCCTTTGGTCTCAAAAATGTTGGAGCAACATATTAAAGAATGATGACTGTAATATTTCATGATATGTTTCATAAGATTTTGGAAGATTATGTAGATGATATATTAGCAATATCTATCACAAGAAAAGGTCATCTTGAAGTATTAGCTCAAATATTTGATAGACATGAGAAGTATTAGGTGAGATTGAATCCAAAGAAATGTGCCTTTGGAGTCACTTCAAGTAAGCTTTTGGGATACATAATGTCACGAAGGGGAATCGAAGTGGACCTTTCCAAAATCAAAGCCATCATTGAGATGCAGTCACCTAAAACACTAAAGCAACTCTGAATTCTATAGGGGAAGCTACAATCTATCAAAAGATTCATTACACATTTGGCTGACAAATTTCACCCATTCACACACCTTTACAAGGGTGTAGCATTCAAATGGGATCATAATTTCCAATAGGCCTTTCAACAATTGAAGGATTACCTTGCATCACCACCAATATTGGTGCTAGATCAGCTGTGGATAAACCCTTGATACTATATATTTCAACTGCATCAATACCATTAGGAGCTCTCTTAGCACAGAATGATGAATCAAGAAAAGAAATAGCTATCTATTATATTAGCAAGAACCTAGTTGGATACGAGCTTAACTACACCCCTATTGAAAGATTTTTTCTAGCAGTGGTTTTTTCTTCTTAAAAACTATGATACTACATGCTTAGTCATCAAATTAAGCTTATCCCTAAGGTTGATCCATTAAGATACTTGTTATCAAAGGTAGCTCTTATAGGTCGTATGGCTAAATAGGTGATGATCTTGAGTGAGTTTGACATTGAGTATGTGGATCAAAAGGCGATTAAAAGACAAGTCATAGTAGATTCATTAGCAGAAACACCCATATATGTGGAAAAGCCCTTGGTATATGAGTTTCTAGATGAAGTAATATTCACCATAACATCGAAAAACTTATGGAAGCTTTATTTTGATGGTCTCATACAAATGGATTAGGATCAAGTATCTTATTCATCACCCCTCAATGTGATTATATTCCAAAATCCTACAAGTTAGCTTTTCCATGCTCTAATAATATAATAGAGTATGAAACTCTCATCACAAGGTTAAGAATGGATATTCAATGGAAAATCAAGGAACTCCAAGTCTATGGTGATTCCCAGTTGATGGTAAGACAAATTAATGATTACTACCAAACTAAGGATGATAATTTGATGCCATATGAAAGAATTTTTGATATCTTTAAAGAATATTTCATAGTCATCACCTTTCAGTAGATTCTAAGAGTTAGCAATGAAGCAACAAATGTCATGGAAACCATTGGATATTTGCTAGATATGCCACATAACAACTTGAAATGTGAATTTCTTGTGGAGTAGCTTCTCATACTAGCTTTCGACATCCTTGAATTAAAATTTGTGTGTGAATTTGTTGGTTCAAATTCTCCTTGATATTATGATATTTAATTATACCTTCACGATGGTATCCTTCCACCAGACCTTATTAGTAACCTTCGTAAAAAATTTATTTGAAGATCCTCTCGCTTCGTCATCATTGGTGATACCCTTTATTAGAATAATCTTGATGGAATGTTACTCAGATGTATTAACATAGAAGAAGCTTCAACTACCTTGAAAGAGACACACAAAGGAGTTTGTGGGTCATATTCAAGTGGCATTACCTTAGCAAAGAAGTTGCTTAGAACAGGATATTATTGGCCTACCATGGAACAAGAGGCTAATCAGTTTGTGAAAAAGTACTAACAATGCCAATAGCATGGTGATCTCATCCATGCCCCAACATAGAAATTATGACTGATCGTGACACCTTGGCCTTTCTCGCAATGGGGGCTTGATCTCATTGGAAAGATAACACCTACCTCATCTAATGGCCATAAATTCATCATTACCACCACAGAGTATTTTACAAAGTGGATTGAAGCCATTCCCATGACCTATATCATAGGCAAACAAATATCCAAGTTTATCTTGAACTATGTATTATGTCGCTACGGTGTTCCTCAGGCCATTATCATAGACAATGGAACACCCTTCCAAAATTGAGATGTCCAAGAACTTTGCAACCAATTCCATATCCAACATCATTTCTCCACACCCTACTACCCTCAAGTAAATGGTCAAGCGCAAGCATATAATAAGACTATCTTAAAGATCTTGAAAAATATTGTTAATGTTGTGGCCGAGACTGTCACTTGCAACTAAATCTCGTCTTATGGGCTTAACGAATGAGTATCAAAACACCCACTGGTGCTACTCCATATTCCTTGGTATATGGAACTAAAGTTATCTTACCTATTGAGGTTGAGCTCTCATCACTAAGGGTTTCACTACAACACCTAATCAATGATGAAGAATACAGGGCATCTGGGTTGAATGAGCTAGAATGATTGGATGAGCGACATCTAGAAGCATTGAATCACTTACAAGCATATTAAAATTGGCTACGTAGAAGCTATAACAAGAAGATCAAGAGTTGATAGTTTCAAGTAGGAGAATTAGTTCTTAAAGAGAATTAGAAAAACTAGTTGGATCAAGACAACAAAGGAAAATTTGAACCTAATTGGTTGGCCATGTGTCATCACTGCAAGCTATGGATCTGGACCATATCAACTAGCAACACTTGAAGGGGATCCCTTATAGGAACCTATCAAAAATAGTCATCTCAATAGGTTCTAGGCCTAGCCCATGTGGGATATTTTATTTCAAAAATACCAAAAAAAAGGATAAAATAGTTAAAAAGAGAAAAATCATCCTCTAGTGAAAACCACTTTGATGGCACTTTGGGCAAGTACCTTCATGAAAACCTAACAAACATGCACCTTGTGTAAATAAGCACCATATACCATCTATCAAGTACTCTTTATCCTTTCATCCATTCATAATAAAATCTTCATCCACTCATCTATGCATCATCATTCATTCATCCATTGACATCCCTATCATGGATTGGTGTTCAACGTGTATCTATCGTTGGCAGTATTACTTGGCGTTATCCTAAGGTCTTCTTATCTACTTCAAAATGATTAAATCTAACATATGACTGGGGCATCCTCTTTCAACTAGTCATTGGATTGGATTCTTGTATATCACCTAAGTCATTGAAAATCCTAAAACATCTAGATAATGTGAAAACTCAAAACATCCATAACATTTGAAAATCCAAAAATAACCTCAAAACATTTAAAAATTTTACAAAAAGAAAACAATCATCCATCTCATCACCAATCATTCATCCACAATAAAAAATTTCATCCCTAGTAAACTATCGTCATCCTCATCTTTGACAAAGCAAATAGAAACAAATACAATTATCGAAACACAGATGTTCACACAAAGTTATAAGTCTTGATCATTGTCAAACATGTCAACTAGTTTTCATATCAATGACCTACAAACATTAGAAATTAGCATCCAATAAATTTCTTAATGGATAGATCTTTCCTACAATAGACACCATTTCAGATATTACCTAAACCTAAAATCTCTCTAGCAAGAGATATGATGGCATTGATGTGTTCGTCAATTGATCTTTTCTTTTGGTTTTATCTTTTATCTCATTTACACTGGTTAGTCGAAACTACCTTGATCTTCAATATTTTGGTGTGTATGGAGGGGCACATAATGGGCCATGGTCATTTCTTTCATCTGTTGTGCTTGTTGGATTTTCTTGCAATATGACCTTGGTGAATAATTGCCTTATGTGTGCAGGGATAGCCTCGAATAATGTAACAGCTAATGCATATCAGGTTCTTTATACCTTTTGTGTATTGGTCTACTCTCTTTGATGGATTCATTCTCTCACATGATCAAACAAGGTGTTTGTATGTCAAGTATGAACAAGGATACTCCTATCTATTTGCAAAGTAAAATTTCATGCAATAGATACAATGCTACCCTAGTTCTTCATACCTTGGTGCATTGTGTCTACTTGCTATATCAAAATAAGGATTGCTCTACTTTATGTTGCATAATCTAAAAGAAAAAGAAAAATCATCTATTTTATCTCATCACATATCCAATAAAATCTTGGAAACCATCTAATAATTATAGATTTATTGGTATCTTGGTCAAAATCAATTATTCTATTACAATCATTCATCCATTATTCTATTCCATCATACTAACATTTTCATCCAAGTATCATGACATACACAAAAATATATGCATCTCACCCTACATTCATGAATCATTAGTAGCATATCATATCATTCATCCCACATAATCATTGTGCCATAAATCGTATGAAAATTTTAAAAAAGGAAAATCATTCCCATATCATCATCCATATCATACATCTTGCATCCATAGATCATTAGTGACATGCATATCACATCATAGGCATTATAAATAGGCATCCATACATACATCTACTTCAATATGCAAATCATACACCATGAATATCAACAAATAGAATAACACCATATCATGATCTCATCAAAATGATCTCATCTCATATATCATCAAAAAACTAAATGTCATGATACATCAAATGTGTGATATACATAAAAAATACATGAGACTATTTATAGCCAACAAATGTTTATACATCAAAGAATATCTACATCAAAATATAGATACAAAACATCTATACAATAATTAATCTACCCTAAACTCCCTTGATCCTCTCAATTAGGAGGCTGAGGAGATGGTGGGTCCACCAATTGTTGCTATTGGGGAACTTGTCCTTGTGAAATGCTCTGAGATGGCCTACCAACTAATCCACTATTCGACCTGCTCAGACCCAACCATATCATATAGAGTCCTATAGTATGTAGCCTCACTCTATAGTGATCAAATGGCCTCAATATGTTGAGTGAGATGGTCTATCCCCGTGCCTATACAATAGCCTCTAGTTGGTGCCTACATCTTGTCCCCTGAGCAAACTGGGCGTTGACTTGTTATCTCTGAATGACCTCTAAGTCTCTCTCGATCCTTTCTTGGTCTTGCTCTATCCTCAGCTAGTCTCTCTCTATCCTAACCTGAACTAGTTGTACAGTGAGACTATCACACTCCTATTTGGAACCATCGTGCTCCCTACATGCCTAGTCTTGCTCCTAAAGAGCAACACAAAGCCTCTACAATATGTTACCTGAATAGATTAGAAAATCTCCACACCATCAAACAACATGCTTTTGGAACCTTGATATAACTAACGATTCTAGTACTCCTACAGGTATGCAGTTATTGTGCATGTATGAAGTGTTGTTGGTCAAAGGGGGATTTTGTGTTATTTTTTCCATTGAATATATTTGCTTCTTTTTCCTGAAGTCAGAGAATATGTTGTGCCTTCTACATGCAGGTGTGTGTTTCCCTTTGTCCTTGATTTCAAAGGGCGAGAGTGAGCAGATGTGTGTTGTCATCAATTCCAAAGGGGGAGATTGTTAGCAATTGTTGTCATTGATGTCAACACTGATTATTAGTTGTCTTTGATGTCAACACTTGATGAAGAGTGTTATATGTTTGGTAGTGGTTGATGAGCTTGTTTTCAGTGGCTAATGATAACACTTGATGAATTGTTTGTGGTTGTCATTATTGTCTGCACTTGAGAAGTGAGGAAGATTATTGGCATTGATTGTCATTTTTGACATCATTCAGTTTGGGCCAACATTGTTGTATGGAGTTGTTGTTGAAGTTCATGGTTGGATGTCATGCCTTGTCTGATGATAATAAAAGAAGTATTGAGTATAGTTGTTGTCAGTAGAGTTGATTTCATAATGATATATTAAGATGAGGTTTTGAACTGTTACTATGGATATAAATGCAAATTTTTTTTGGATGCAACTTAGTGGAGAAGCGTACAAGTATAAAAAGTGAGTGTGTGGAATGTATTGAATATCCAACAAAGTTAGTGCTACATTGTGAAGAGGAAAGATCATATGATCCTTAAATCCTCAGTTAGTAGAGTGTTATGTTGGTAGATATTGTAATTCTTCTATAAAATTTTGTATCCCACTCTGAGATAGTGAATCTCATCAGGTTCTTGTATCTTTCCCCTAAAGTTGTGTTACATTCAATTTTGCAAGTCCTCTGTATCTTGCTCTAAGATAGTGTGTCTTAGTTTCAAGTCCTTTTGGCAGTGAGCCTTTATATTATGAGTTAACTCTCACTGTGATATTTCCCTCTTTGGGCTTTCCATGTAAATATTGTGTTCACATGTTCATGTGTGTTCTTAGCTTCATCTTTTCTTCTTGTTGATCTAGTTAGAAGTAGAATTAATATATCTTTCATTGCTAAAGATTGTTGAAGTTGTTGAATATCCAAACTACTATATCCTTCTTTGTTATTGTTTTGTTTAAAGGTTTTGATTTGATAAAGAAGTTTGTTGTGTGCTAAAGAGTTTCTAAGTTCTAGAAAGGTTTAAGTTTTTGATAAGACTCATTCAGCCCCCTCTCAGTCTTCGGGTGTGTCCAACAAAGACTAGGTCTACTTAAAAGAGGACAAAAACTTAAGTCTTAGAAAGCCCAAGAACTGGCCAGGATTGATATCTAAGTTTGAAAAATGAGTTGTAGGGTGAAAACCTAAGGTTTACTACGCATATATGTGCATTTGGGTTCATTTTAGCCTCATTTGCACACTTTGAGTTTATAGATTTGAGTTCTGAGCCTTCACACCCCTTCTCACCCCTTCACGAGAGCTGATCAAGATGGTTCTAGTTGTATGAGCATCACACCATGCAAAGGAAGTGTGTCAGTTCCAAAGGCCAGTCGAATCAAGTGGCCTAGTATGTGCCAAGTTAATTTTTGCTTCCACATATTTTTAGGTAGCTAAAGGTAGGCTAGAAACTAGGCCAACAAACACATTGTGATTTGTGTGATGCTTTTGTAACTTGACAACACGCTTATGTAGCCTAACACAATGCTTTTGAAAAAAGTGTCCAGATTTGACAAGTGTGTCAGGCTTTAAGAAAATTCCAATGCTTTTGTAAAATTAGCTTGTGTTTGATTGGCATGAGTCAACACTTTTGTTTTTATTGCTCCCTTTTGTTTTCTCTTTTGATTTTGGAAAGTGTGACACTTTTGCAAAATGTGACGCTTATGACTACAATTGTGCAATGCTTTTGTTCTTAGGCCATTCAGATAGGTTTTTTTTACAAATTTTGAGAAAATTGACATCGTGAGCGTTATTCTTGTAGGGTGTCCTAGACCCTATCATGTCACGAGAGTAAAGACCATAGGTGTTGGAGTGCATGACTACTTTTTCAATCATTGAGATCAAGTTTTTGTATGTAGTTGGAATTTATCATATATATTTTATGTTAGAGATTAGGGTGCATCTAGCCCTGATGATTGCTTTGGTTGAGCAGTGGCGGTTAGAGACATTGTGTTTCCATTTTCCCACAGGAGAGACCACCATTACCCTAGAGGACATATGCCACGTTCTAAGGGTTCCCATCCATGGAGAGTGAGTTATATATGATGTGTACCAAGGTTACAAGGCTCTAGAGTGAATCTTTCTAGATGATGGGCATGTTGACTTATGAGACTATATCAATAGAGTTAGTGGTACCACCATAGTGGTTGCGGGAGATATTTGCAGACAACTCATGCTAGATCGACGATCTCGGTGATTCAATGTTGGATGGGGGAGGATCCTTGAGGATGGATGTATCTTTGCATGGGGGCCTTGTATCCTTGCACATCTATACCGCACCATGCATCATGTGGTATACAGGGTTTCTACTAGCTTGTTAGAAGGGGTCACATTACTACAAATCTGGGCCTGGGAGAACATTGCAATGCTCAGGTCGATTAGATACCTTAAGGGTGGTGAGTTGCAGAACTTTATTGATTCATCATTCCTTCCTATCATTGACAATGCCATTGTGGAAGTGGAAACACTTGTAAGGAAGCTAACGTAGCGGAACAACTTCCTACACTAATCTTGAGAGGATAATAATGCAAAACTTTTATAGATCTTTAACCATTACATAAACTTAAACATAAATCAACATATATATCATACATACCACAACAAAATGATTTACGTGGGGAAAACCCTTTCAAGAGAAAAACCCCACACTCCAAAAGTTTCCCAATATATTATTTAGAAATACAAAGATTACAATATACTTGCAAAGCAATCTTCTCACAAGAGTATCACCAACTAGAGATCCAGAGGCAACACAACCACTATCAGACTCTCAGAATACATTGTAATACACAACTATAACACAATGCCCTCATAAAATAGGGTTACCTTCTAGGGCAAGTCAAGCTAATAAAATATTGATTGTTAGATCTAAGACCTAATGATGAATGGACCATATTTACAATAATAAAATGTAAATCCTATGTTCCCCCTGTCATGAATGTATCAAAAATACCTTATATAATTACAAGGTTGAGACACATTTTCCCAACAACACTAACATGGGGTTTGACTAAGGAAAGCCCCTAATTGACACAACATTTCTTCTCTTTTTGAATGTGTAGATTTCAAGTTTGGAGAGGATTGAAAGGAGTTTTAATATCATTTTTCCATTATTGCATTCAAATCTCTACAAGTTGTCAACTCACAAAAACTCACCTATAGAATTATTTGACAATGTTCCGACAAGTTTGCAAGCTGAAACAATGATCTCAAATATGGTATTAGAGGACTAAAAAAGAAAAACAAGACACCCCTACAAGGACTCAAATCCCCTTGGGTGACTTTGTCCTCCCATACAGATCAACATTAAACTTTGAGGACATGTACACATCACTCTTCCTTTCCCATATCCACCAACAATTCTCTATTATAGTGTGTTAATTGTTGGTAGCTTGCATTTTTCATATTAGGTCATATAGTTTAATTAGTTCAATCAAAGAAAATAAATTCCAATTCATTCTAAGACCCTAAAAGATGCAGATCTGGGTATGATTGTCTCACCTTCATGGTTGAAAGGACCAATCTAAACACCTTGTTGATCTCCATCTTAATGAAACATTAGAAAAAGAACACATACCCCACACAAAACAAAATTTGAATCCTAGGTTTTACACATAAGACCTAGGATTTTATTTTTCTTGTGTTTCATTTTGGTGAACATGACATTTTAACATAATATACCTTTTGAAATTCACCTTAGATTTAAGTTTTTCATTGCATTGTTTTTTATTTCTCATTTAGGGTTTCATTTTTGCATCATAAAAGAATAAAAATTCAAAAAAATGTACATCATGTTGTATCATAGGTTGCATTAAGGTTCATTTCATTCATTTAGAGTAGATATACATTAAAAATTATATTCATAAGTGTCATTTGTTGTTCAAACATTCTTACATATTTGAATCTAAGTCACATGTCTTAAATTGAGAAAATTTTGGAAAAATAGTGACTTTCAAAACTGTTTGCACACAAAAAGAAAGCACTTAGATAGTCTAATAAACACTTAGTTTTTTGAGTTTTTAGACACCCTATCAAGGACATAGATGCCCTTGGGTTCCTCTATGCTTCTACACTTGAATCAATTTTTTTTTGTAAACTTCTTTGTCTTTGTGTCTTTAGTCTATGTTTTCTTGCAGATCTTTGTTTTGGAATTCCTAATTGCATTCATCTAGGCATCTTTCATATAGCTCAAAAAGCAAAAAAAAGTGAAAAAAATTGCATTGTTTTGTTTCAAAATTGCATCAAAATCATCATTTTCAAATTTAGGCATATTACAATTAGTCAATTTTTTTCATTTTAGATCAAAAAATTGCATTAAAATTTTTCATTTATTGTTCACATATTGTTACACACTTGCATTGGAATAAATTGAGAAAATTCTAGAAACACGTTTACTTTCATACTTGTCTACAACCAAACCCAAAATCCTTGAGAAAAATTACACACAGTCAGACTTTGAACTTTTTGAAAACCTTCCTGGGACATAGACGCCCTTGCATTCCTCTATCCTCCTACGTTTGGCTTAGCCAAATTTTGTATAGATATTTCTTTTTGTATTCTCTATCTACTTTTGTTGTCTGCATTCTGTTTCTTAGAATTTTGTTGTGGTTATTTGATGATTTAGTGTTCATCTTGGGTACACTTAGTGTTTTGAACCTTACATGAGCTTCACGACCTGATGTCTTATTTCCAATACTTTAGTGAGACGTAGTTGTGGACTTATGGCATCTCGCACTATTGTTACATCCACTGTGGATCCTGAGTCTTCCAACTCTTCCATGCATAGTGTTGCCAATTCTCGACCCATTTTGGACTCTACCCATAATGCTACCATACCAATGATAATCTTACAATCACTCATTTTTATAGATGTCGAAACTGTCATTTCCCATGTTCTCAAAGACAAATTGAAACAATTGGACAAAGATCTAAAAGGACTTCAAGACTACGTGAGTACTGAATATCTAGCGGGCATAGTCCTCCCTATAATAGATAACATGAGAAAATTGATTAATGATTCTCAAGGATTAAATATTTTGCATAGCCTAGCACATATAGTTGATGCTAATGTACCTACAATGGCTAGTTGTGCTCAAGCTTTGGGATACACTCAAATTCAAGGAAGAAATCAGGTCTCCCTCCCTACAACTATAGCCTTTATTCCTACATACACGAATCCAACTGTTGCCTCAAAAATACAACAAAGCATTGACTTAACTCCAACATTAGGCCTTTCCACTAGAAATCCTTGTGGTTTTGGGTCCTCACATGTGACACCTCAAGTTTCATCCCCTCTCATAAATTTATAACATAGTATTCAACCAAGCACATACACAATCCTACCATATTTACCACATTCCCAAAACATGTCAACCAATGTTTTGATCATTAACCAACATTTGCAAAATGTAACCTCACTTCAACAAAAAATCTCAATGTTGAACCAAAACCAAAATAGACAACCATTGCAATATGTCAAAAGAAGTCTATTGTCACTTGAAATCTTGAAAACACCAATGCCATAAAACATAGAGATACCTCGATTTGAAAAGTACAATGGTAAAGGAGACCCTAGCAATCATATATTGGAATATATGACCTTGTGTAGTGACTTCATTTTTTAAGATAAACTCTTGGCTAAGCTCTTTCCTAGGTCATTGGAAGACATGGCTCAAGAATAGTTTTGTTCATTTCCAAATAACTAAATCCGCTCTTTCAATGAACCTATTGAGGCCTTCATCCAACATTTCCAAGTAAACACTAGACCTAAAATTAAATTAACTAATTTAGTGTGATGCAAACAAAATAAAAATAAAAATGTCACAGACTTTATATGGCACTATCATTTGCTTTATTCATAAATCAATCTTACTCTTCCTGATGCAGATGTTCAAAGAGTATTCATCAAAAACTTGCAACTTGACATAAGAGATAAAATCTTGTTGATGAAATATCCATCCATTATACATTTGTGTATGAACTTCGTGATTATCAAAATTCGTTCAGTCAGTATGAAGAGACATCTTCATTGACTCCTATTGGGAAATCTGAGTCCGTACCTCAAAACAACTATCAACCATTTAAGAAGAAAAACATGAAATTTATCAAGTTACATACACCTCAAACAACCAACCACATTGAACCTCAAGTTGTTGCTATAAGTTCAACCCCATACCAATTTAGATTGCGAGATAGACAATTTAACCAATTACTTGACACCCTCCATTCTATCATGTCACAACTTTTGAACGAGAACTTAATTTGGTTGCCTCTAATTAGACCTGTGGACACAACTAAACCTATACCTCCAAGTTACAACCCAAATTCCCTTTGTCAATATCATCACACAAGTGGATATGATACAGAGCGATGCATGCGTCTTAAACATCAAGTGCAAACCTCGTCAATTATAATCACATCCAACTGGGTGGTGTTAATGATAAAGGAAATAAATTTGTTGCCCCAACTAATCAAAACTTGCAAATTTTACCACTCCAATACCAAACCATTCGTCCAACTTTGTGCAAGCTTGTGAGGTTGAGAATGATGACATGAATATTTATAAAATTGATGACATGAATAATGATAAAAATGATAATAAGAGTGATGATGAAGATGGCCTACAATACATGATCACTTTCATAGATGTTTAGCCTCCTAAGGTTCAAACCACTATGTTACCCAAAATTGCTTTCATCCATATTGTTGCATCCATACATGCACTCGATGGTCCTCTCTATATCATCGAACGTATTAATGATAAGCCTACAACTAGGATACTCATTGCTCTCATGTGTGTAGAGAATATGATCAATGAAGAATTATTGTTTGTGCATGAATTTTATCAAGATTCTTATGAACAATCAAAAGCATGGTTAAAAACTCATGATGGTTTTGCTCACCCTACGATAGGTTCAATCACTCTTCCTCTTAAGGTTGGACCGAAACAATTAGATGTATCAATCTTCATCATCTCGATGTCGAACCAATTTTGTGTGAAGCTAGGCTACCCATGGCTAAACTCGATAAATTTTGTTCCATCAGTTATTCACAAATGCATAAAGTTCCCATTTGAAAATGAAATATTTACAGTGCATCGTAGAGGGTTTAATCCTTAGTCTTCCCATGGGAAATTTTCATTGGATTTATTTTGGCCTCAACCTATGGAACCTATTAACCCTCATAAGGATTTATTTTTTAGGTCATACCAAAAATTTAAGGAAAAGCGCATAATGAAATTATCCCTTATCAATGTTCCTGAAAAATAATAAGACTATGATTGCTCCTCCTCCACCAATTATGGACAAACCCATGCTTAAAGAAAAGACCCTTCCAAGTAACCAAGGTAAATATGTTGTGATTTTTCCACCCATATCATATGAAAGACCAAGATATAATCAAATGATTCCTTTTGTGCCTCCAAAGGTAAAACAAGTGTATAGACCTACCCCTAGTGGTTCCTTCAGTTCCTCCCTTGAGGGAAGAAAAGAGACTAATGGTCGAGAAACCCACTCCTACCCCGTCACAAATTGAGAATCATGCAAGAAGAAACCAAAATGCTAAAGAGCATAGGCATAGGCATCATGCTATTGCTCGTCGGGTGGAAGAAAAATATAAAATAGTGCATGAAAATCAAACACCTATGCAAACAACTCAAGAAGAATTGCAAATTTCACCAAAACAAGACTCAAACCTAAAACAAGAAGTGAAAAAAGAACATAAAACTGTCATTGTTATAAAACCTCCTATTGTGATTAACTTGGATGATGAAGATGAAATTGATAAAATTGATGAACAAGTGCATAATGAGCTTAATGTTTTGTTTTCAAAGAAAATGAATTTGGATGGGGGCAACCGTGATGATCCTCCTGATGAGAGTGACCCACCACGTGTCAAACTTGGTGATGCTCCTAGTACTGTTGGCAATACAAGGGCAAACAACTAAGAGGGGGTGAATCAGTTGTCATAGAAATTCAAAACTTATTCAACTTATTAACCTTATTCTCTAATCTGATTATTAACCATGAAAACATAAATCATCAACACATCAGCAACACACATAACACCAAGATTTTTTACATGGAAACCCTGTTAGGGGAAAAACCACAGTGAAGGTCAGTCCACAAGATTATACCATGTTAAAAGTATAATGAAAATGAAATATGGAGAATGCACATACATTTAGGCACACTTCCTAGAGCTCACCACTCAATTACAAAGGAAGACACACTATCTTACAAAGAGATGTGGATTAAAGCCATCTGAATTTTGAACTGAGAAAATAGCATCTACTAATGCTTGATTACAATTCCAATTAAGCACATGAACACTTCTTCACTCTTCTTCACACTTCTTCATAATTCTTCACACTCTGCTCTGCCTTCGAATGATATAGAACATTATTCGCGTGCACACACAGAAGCGCACCTTTTTCACACTTAAATTTGAATAAACAATCGCTCTTATATATCCGCAACATGAAATTTCATCGCTACAAGTCGGCCATAAAGAAATAATAAAATGAATATAAACTATCAGCCCAAAACATTAAAGATTATCAATGCGAATCAACCGAGCTCGGCCATAACTTAGTGAGGACCCAAATCAACATCTCTAGCATGAAGGCACTTCAATTAATTTCTCCTCGAAGATCCACAACATGCTACAAACACTATGTCGGCCAAGAACAAGAAAAACATGAACACGCAAGGGAAAATTGCCAACCACGATCACAACGATCAATGTAGACATGCAACAAAGATAGAGCATGATCTAGAAACATCCACAAGCATCACGAATCACAAGAGAAGCTTCCACAACAACTGAACTAACTGAAATAGCTTCATCTTCAATCAGGAACACCAACTGAAGAAACAGAAAAACTGTCTGAATGAAAATCTTCATACAGATCTCTGAAACTCGACGTGGATAAAGTAGATACACTCAGCAAAAAACCCTTTAGTCCACAACCTCTGATCAACAACGTACAAAATAACCACCATACTGAACTTCACTTCACCACTGACAACCTAGAACTCATTTATTACAATTTTCTCAATATCCTCGACATATAAAGCTTCAAATACATTTATGCTAATAGTGTTGACATCAATGACAACTACATATCATCAACACAACCAAAACATCCAACAAGTACAACACTTTATGTAGTCCATTTGGCTATTTGTTTTCCTTCCCTATAGGATGAGCAATATTGGGATGCGGATGACCTATTTTAGGTCGGCTCGCATGTGCGGTACTCCTTTTTTTTTTATGTGTTTTTTGTGTTTGCTTATATGTGATGTGATCTCCCATTTTTTGCTTCTTGGTGTGTCTTTGTGTTTGTGAGTTTACTTTGGATGACCCTTGTTGCTTCATTGGCACAAGGATACAAAGGAAACAAACCTGTCATGACATTCTTCTATTTGTATCTCCATTTTTCTATATGTCATAAACTGTCTTTTAATTTTTGTCTTGTGTTTTCCTTTTGGGCACGATGCAAGGAATCGAGACATTCAAATCTCTTCCATGTTGACCCAAAAGTTTGTTTGTCTCCTCTCTATGTGTAATTCCTCCATTGTGTTCATTGTTCCATGAGTATTTGAGGAATGATGTCAATTTCAAGCTCTATTATATCATTGTAGCAAAGACATATACTGACTCCAAATCCATGGATCCCTTATGTGTTCATATTATATGTTGTTTGTAGCATTATATTTAGGGGAAACCCCTTATCACGATGTAGCTTTATTTGGGAACATATCATTGGCATAGGGCTTTTTCAAATAAGCTCTTGTGACATTTTATTGCATGGAATTTATAATTTTATATACCTTAAAGCAATTGCTCACAACATGGTGTTTAGCAATTTCTTTAAGGTGGGGGCATACGTTGGCATTAGTTGCTTCAATTTGTTCACACGCATTAGACTTAGGGTGCGTTGACATCAACATTTTTTGCTTCACTTTGTTTATGCACGTTGAACTTAGTGTTGCATTGGCATAGCATCTTGATCATTTTGTAGCACCTTGTCAAAGTTATTAGGGAGTATAACTCTCGGTATGGTTGACATGGGTACACTGTTGGGAATAGGATGTCATTTAATTGCAATCCCAAACATATTTCATGTATCTTCTAAGTTCTTGGAAAGTGTTCCCCAACATTAGGATTAGAAAGAGATTAAATTCAAATGAAATGAACATGTAAATTGACATTTGTAATTATTTCTAAATGATAGGAACATGTGGGGACACCCAAGAAGAGCTCCTACAAAATAGGAGCACATAGGGTGCCCACATGGAAGGTGGAACCCACCTTGAGTTTAGTTAACTGTTTGTAACAAAGAACACTTAATTAGATCTACAATCTCATAGTTTTACAAAGTATTAAGCTACATAATTACCTCCATTTTCAACATTTGGTATCAGAGCCTTGGGAAAGGTATTGGTTTTAATTGTAAGCAAATAGCACTCTGACTATCACATTCAAGTTTAATTTGCTTGCAATTAAAATCAATACCTTTCCCAAGTCTCTGTAACCAAACTGCCTCTTTAGAGGCATGTGAAACCATCGAGTGTGTTGAAATCACATCCAACCAAGGTGTAGGCTCCTCGGACTTCCTGTTGAAATATCATCAAGAGTAACCATCTCAACACATAACTAAACCATAACTTAACTTAACTGAACTCCACTCGTGTAAATATCAATTCCTAACTTCTAGGATCTTTACATGCATTACTGAAGTGTTATCTTTCCTCCAAACAATTAACTGAACTCAAGGTGGGTTCCACATTCCATGTGGGCACCCCATGCGCTCCTATTTTGTAGGAGCTCTTCTTGGACGTCCCTACATGTTCCTATCATTTAGAAATAATTACAAATGTCAATTTACATGTTCATTTCATTCAAATTTAATCTATTTCTAATCATAATGTTGGGGAACACTTTCCAAGGACTTAGGAGATACATGAAATATGTTTAGGATTGCAATTAAATGGCATCTTATTCCCAACATTCTCCCACTTGACATTATACATTGCAATTATTCTAAACAAGGAATCATTTTTATAAATCAAGTATAGGACTCAAGGCCAATGGCCTTCCTACACCATGAGAACTTATCTGTAGGAACTGGTTTCGTAAGATAATCTACAACATTGATCAAAGTGTCAACTTTCTTAATCAATACCTTCCCACTCTCAACCATTTCTCACACAAAGTGATACTAAACATCAACATGATTAGTACGAGCATGATACATAGGATTTTTGGCTAAACAAATAGCACTTTGACTATCACATTCAAGTTTAATTTGCTTGCAATTAAAACCAATACCTTTCCCAAGTCTTTGTAACCAAACTACCTCTTTAGAGGCATGTGAAACTGCCGAGTGTGTTGAACTCACATCCAACCAAGGTGTAGGCTCCTCGGACTTCCTATTGAAATCTCATCAAGAGTAACCATCTCAACACATGTCTCTAACCATAAGATAACTCAAGCCTCACCTATGTCTCCAAGTATCCACGAGGACCTGTAACCAACCAATCCATGTCAAACTCCAAATGCAACATATCACTATCATGAAGTAATCAAGAAAATGATTAATGTACCCAATACATAAGAGAACTACGATCAATGCCAAAGCTCCAATCATGAATTAGAAACATAAACATGACATCCATGATCTAACCATCTCCTCCAAGGAGATCACATGCATCATAACATACATAAACATCCAAGTCTCAAGAGAACAAGTACCATGCCAAAATCTAAATGCGACAAGAGTAAACCATGACATAATAGCAACCACTCTAAACCAGGAAAACATATCCCCAATCACATGAAGATAACCATACCAATGATGCATCCAAGTCACTGCCAACAACTCCCATTGAACTATGGTACGAGCTACACATGGCATCATGACTACCATCCCCTTCATGAAGATCACTCTGAAACATCAAGCAAAGAGTCATTACTAGCATTTTCAACATACATACCTAGTGAATAGCAGACTTCACTAGACCTAGTGTGTTTCTCATTTGTCTTGGGGGCTCACCTAGTGAATATTGGATTTCACAAGCTTGTGTTGTCTTTTGGTTTGTGATTCACGTAGAAAATATCAGACTTTTCTATTATGTGAGTCATGAATTCCTTTGGTGTGGATTCTAGCATAAGACAACTTGCTAGCCTATGATTATCCATACCCTCCTTTTTACATTTTATTTTGACATTGTGTATGTTTTTGCATGTTGTCTTGCTCCATTTCATACATTTGGACAATAAAACCCCTCTTGACATATATTTTCTACTTTAGTGTGAGTCTGAGTGTAAATACTCTCACTAAAGTGGAGGCTAAATGTAGTTTCGTAAATTTTCACCCTTGACATTTTCACACTATGTTTTGCACTCCCTAAATTATTGATCTTAATTAAGTACCTAATTTCCTAAATTATGCATTCTATAGCCTATTTTACCACTTTTCAAGAAATTGCAAGCATATAATAAAGTCATTTATTTAATGCTTTTCCCTCAACACCCTATTTCTTGGAAAATAGAGCCAAGACTGGGACGCCCTTGGGCATCTAAGTCCTATTTTATTGGGATCCAAATTTGAATATGTCAGTGTTGGCATTTTAACATTCAAAATTCAAGTTGTAAATGTCGGCTATTTGGATTTTAATTTACAGGAAATTATAATAAATGCTTATAAATACCTAATTATTGCATCATTTGAAACCTAACAGAAAAATATTGAGCAAAGATTATTGTCAAGAGCAATCAAGAGTAGCATTTCATAGCTTTATTGCAGAAATTCAAGATCCTAACATCATGTCAAATCTTATGTGAGTTTATGCATGTCTATGTTGTCATTCTTTGTGAAGGCTAACCCTTGTTGTAGGTCTCCAAGTAATTCAAGTCAATCAAACAAGCAAGATCCAAGACCTTGAGGTGATGTGCATGATTTTAGTCCTTCAAGAAAGTCATTGAAGGGTGGTGAGTTGCAACACTTTTTTGATTCATCATTCCTTCCTATCATTTATATTTCCTATCATTGAAATTGCCATTGTGGAAGTAGAAACACTAACACGAGGTTTGACTAAGGCAAGCCCCTAAATGGCACAACATTTATTCTCTTTTTGAATGTGTAGATTTCAAGTTTGGAGAGGATTGAAAGGAGTTTAAAGATCATTTTTCCATTATTGCATTCAAATCCCTACAACTTGTCAACTCACGGAAACTCATCTACTAAATTATCTGACAATGTTTCGACAAGTTTGCAACTTGAAACAAGGATCTCAAATTTGGTATTAGAGGGCTAAAAATGCAAAGCAGGACACCCCTACAAGGACTCAAATTCCCTTGGATAACTCTATCCTCCCATACAAACCAGCATCAAACTTTCAAGACATGTACACATCACTTTGCCTTTCCTAGATCTGCCTGTAATTCTTCGTTTCAGTCTATTAATTATCGGTAGATTTCATTTTTCATATTAGGTCATATAGTCTAATAAGGTCAATGAAAGAAAATCAAATCCAATTCATTCCAAGACCTTACAAAGTGTAGATCCAAGTCTGATTAGCTCGCCTTCATGGTTGAAAGTCAATCTAAACACCTTGTTGATCTCCATCTTAATGAAACATTAGAAAAAGAACGCATACCCCACACACAAAACAAAATTCGAATCCTAGGTTTTACACATAAGACCTAGGGTTCTCTTTTTCTTTGTTTCATAAAGGTTGAGAGAAGATAATTTGTTAATAAGCGTGAAAAAAAATAGTTTAATGAAAAAGGAGTTGGTGTATGTAGGGTTTGTTATTTTTTAAGAATGGTTGAAAATGGACTAGGAAAAGGTTAAATCAATTATAGATTTGTCATCACCAAGGAGTATGTTTGAACCCAATATTTTCATGGATTAGTGAACTTCTACAAGAATTTCATAAGAATTTTTTGTGGAATATGTGCATCTATCATGGAGACTATTAAAGGTCATAGGAAAGAATTCAAATAGATAGTTGCAACAAAGAAAAATAATCAGTTGTTGAAGGAAAAGTTGACAAAACATTCAGTATCATGGTATTGACTAACTTTACCAAAGTGTTCCAAGTAGACTGTGATGCAAGTGGAACCGTAATTGGAGGAGTTTTGAGTCAAGAAAGAAGGCCCATTGCTTGTTTTAGTGATAATTTGAATGAAGCCAAAAGGAAGTATTATGTGTATGATTAGGATTTTTATGCAATAATGCAAAGGCTTCAAAAATAGAGACATTACCTAGTACCTATAGAGTTTGTGTTGTACACGGATCACCACACATTGTTATATATAAAAAACCAAGGTAAGTTGAGCCAAAAACATGTGAAATAGGTTGAGTTTTTCTAGAGTTATTCTTTTATTTTAGAACATAGAAGTGGTAGATCAAATCGATTAGTTGATGCATTGAGTCGAAGATGTTTGTTGTTGAATGAGTTGAGAGTGAATGTTGTTAGTTTTGATTCAATGAGGAAGTTATAGGAAGAAGATATAGATTTCAAGGAAGCATAGGAAGCTTGTAAAAGTCTAGTAGAGAAGGATAGTACTTCATGGCTAGAGTATTTTATTCAAGAGGGATTATTGTTTAAGGGGAAATATTTTGCATCCCTCAAGGATCAATGAGGGAGAATTTAATTAGAGAAAAGCGGAGTGGAGGTCTTAGCGGACATTTTGGAGTAAATAAAACATTAGTGCAGCTGAATGAAGGATACTATTGGCCAAGGATGAGTATGGATGTGAATAACATAGTGCAAAATTCTCAAATTTGTCAATATGCTAAAGGAGGAAGGCAGAATACAAGTAAAAGTCCTTTTTAGATTGTTTATGGATTCAACCCACAAGGAGTAGATGAATTAAGGGACACTACTGATTCAGGAAGAGTGTTGTAGTGGAGGATTTTGCTAATTACCTATAGGAGTTACATAAGGAGGTGAAGAAAATCCTAGAGAAAAGTGTCATGAAGTATAGGGAGTATGTTGATATGAATAGAAGAAAGTAGGAATTTAAGATGGGAGATCTAGTTATGGCACATTTAAGGAAAGAAATTGTCTTGGATTTTATAATTTGTATCATTTTTTAATAAATTTTCTCTCTTTTGTTTTGAATGAAAGCTTCTTAGAAGGAAAATTTAGCATTCTATTGTAGCTTCAAAACCATCGTCAACCTCCAACAAGGTTGTACCAACCTTGTCGACACCCGCAGCATCATTCACAACCACCAATTGTGAACCTTCTTGGAAAGTGACAACAAAGTCCTACCAAGGTTTTGAAACCATCATCAACCTTTGACAAGATTCTCACAACCTTGTTGACACCCGAACCATTTTTTAAAACCTCCAAAGAAAGTGAAGCAAAGGACTTCTTGGAAACATCACCAAAGGCATCATCAACAAGGAGAAGAAGAAAAGTACTTTACAAAGGAATTTTAGCATTTGAAGTTGGTTTTGAAACTAATGTCAGCTCCCTACAAAGTTGTCACAACCTCATTGACAGTCAAGAAGGTTGTCAAAACCTTATCAAAATGCGACAAGCAACTCACAACCTTTGTAAAAGAAAGTTTTCAAGGATGGAATGACAAAGATGTTGGAGGAAAATTTGAATGTCAACTTTCTAATCTAGTTTCAAAACCACTCTTGAAAGTCGACAAGGTTTAAAGAACCTCTCCAACCTCCAATAGGTCCCAAAAGTGCAATTTTAACCTACGTCATTAAGCAATTATTAAAAAATCAATTGTAACAACCAAATATTATGATGTAACCAATTGTAGAAGAGAAATAAGGAAAGGTGAAAAAATTGCTTTTGCAGAATGAGATTAAGGATGAAGGTTGAAAAGAAGAAAGGGGGAAATTTTCTTTCAATGGATATTTTTCTATAATGCGTATTTAATTGTACTCCTTAAAGCGAGGAGTATTTTCATTTCCAAATTTTGAATAATATTGCACTTGTTAAATTGTGTTGTATGAATTTATGTGTGTTTAGTTGTTAGATTTGGCTATTTGATAAGACCCCCATTTCTAGACTACGTCAACAAATTAGAAAAGAGTTGAGCAATTTCAAAAAAAGCTAACGATGATCATCGATAAATTATGGTGGGGGATTTCAATTGTCACCTCTATCCGTTTGAAAAAATGGGGGAAGTTTCTAATTTGTTTAATAGTATGGTGGATTTGGTAGACTTTCTTTCAACATGAGATCTTATGGATAATAAACTAAGTGGATATTCTTGTTAGTGTAAATAGAGTCATTATCATACCTAGTTAGCTAATCACCTTTCTAGGATTGACCTATTCAAGCGTAGGTTAAGTTTGCTTAGGTTTCTTTTGATTTTGTCTCACTTCATATGGTTGAGACATGTGTCCACATGACCTGAGACACCTATTGACACTTGCTCGCACACTTGCCAAGTGAGCTCACAAGTGTTCCATTTTTGGAGAGTAGTCAAAGTTTCACTCCTACCTTCTCACCTCCTTATCCTTACCTATATAAGCAAGGCTTGATCATAATATTTACACTCTTCATTATATTGATGGACATACTATTATGTTCATCATTTCACTTGTGGAAGGTTAGCGACTTTGAGCTCTCTAATCTTGGCATTCTCCAACATGGTATCAAAGCCATGAGAGTGTGTTCCAGCACATAGTCCTATCAACGGAGTGTCATATAACCAAACAAGCACTACCATTACATCTAGAAGGCTCGGAAAATAGAAAATACCTTTCATTTCGCCAAGTTCAATAGGCCTCTATGCCTATTTTATGAAAAATTGAAAAAAATAAAAATAGCAGAGGGCTAATCTGCCCTCTGCCCATTTGCTCATTAGGGTAGATTTTGCATTCTACAGATATTTTGGCCATTTCGGCCTATTGTACAGAGTCTTGGCCTATCCAACCTATTTTTGTGGGAAACATTATTGCAATTTGTGGCCTTCATCAGCCTGTTTGCAAGATTCTGTGACTTTTCTAAGATTTGGTGGACGCCATCTCTAAGGTAACTCAAGGTTTCCTCAGCGCCTATTATTTGCAGACCCAAATTTCCTCTAAAAATAAACTTCTTGAATGTTCTCTTCTTTAGAGCCAAGCCTCCCACATCCACCTGCCTGAAACCTCACGCGGCTTCTATAAGCATTTGCGGCCTGCAAATCATTTTTGGTAAATGGTTGTTCGCCGATACGAAGCCTGCTCCATTATTTATTTGCAAGGAGTTTTCTTTGCGCAGAGGAGGGTTTCAAATTTCAAGTACCAACCTCTACTCAGTTTTTCACCATTCATCGTCAACACCCCACGCCTTAGCCTGCAAACAATACAGAGGGCAAACATGTCGATTGATAGAGCAGATAATGAGCAAAGTGCATAGCAGTGATCTCCTCACCCTCCATGCTTCCCTTACTCTCTATCAAGTCGTGGCCTCCTCCAACGGATATATCAAAATACCACACAAGCTTTGCATAGTTTTATGTCTTCTCCAGACAGCCTTACAGCCTTTCTTTGCAACCCCTGCAATCCTAGCAGAGTCGAGTGGCAGGCATATCCCTCATCAGCGACATATTTGCCACATCTCAGCTTCATTGACCAAGTCTCCCTACTCCCAACAACTCCCTTTTAAGCAGCCATTTTACTCCAGATCCCCCTATTTGACTCAAGCTTTTTTTATAAGCAGCTAAAATTGTATTTAAAGTGCACTTTTATTGTAACTATTAATTGTTTTCTTCTAACCATTAACATTTTTTTGCTAACCAATATTGGTTAGGATAAACTGTCAAGTGACCATTAAGTGCGTGTAAGGGGTTATTTTCATATATTGTATAACTTGCAAACAAAGAGCCATATTTTTTAATGTAAATAGTCGAAGAAAAGCTGGTTATGATGCCAACATTTTAGCGTCAAGACATTTTCGACTTGATATTGTTTAATAGCATTTTTTAACCTCCAAAATCATATTTGTAAGCAAATTCCAACATTGATTTTTTTCTTATAATTAGACTATGTCTAAAAACTGCAAAAAAAAGTGCAAATATTGTGGGAGCAATCAACATGTGAATGAATTTTATCCTCATCTCTCCTATCAAATTATTGACTTGCTATTCGAGCTTGCAAAAAAAATCACTTAGGCACCTTATAAGACATCATCTTTTGGGGATGAACAATGTAGTTCAATGACTTGCATTGATATCTCATCTCCCATATCACTTGTTACTACATCTAAATCTGGTGCTAACTCATTCATGAGTTCTCATGATTCTTTGTATCAAGATATTACTATTGTTGTTCTAGATCCACCACATTGGAATACATATCTACCAGACATCACATCTTTGTTTATAGAATCCAACCTTGCAAATTTGGATGACACCATTAAGGATATTCCTCTTCTATTTGATGTTAGCTTTGATGAAATTGCATCACCATTGCCATCTTTAGATATTGCTCTTGCCTCGCCTATATCAACCTCTATTGTGATATATTGTGAAGACATTCATGAGTTGACCTATCCAACTCAATTATCATCATCTACAACAGTATTTGATTCACATTGGTCCAATTATTACCATACATCTATTGTCGCTATTCCAGAATCTTCTATGGTGCCTAATCCATCATATCAGCATCTATCACACATCAACATTGGCTTGTAGATCTTTGAGCATCATTCGAAGGCATCATTAGTATCATTTTCGTCTTTGGATCATGTGCAACATTCAAATACATTCATCCTACTTCATGCATATTCCTATTTGAAATGGAAGTCATTTTGCACACATTTGTGGTGTTGTTTCTTCCCAAAGGGAGAAATGTTGTTCAGTGATCATGGATCATTTTCAACATCCAATTTCAAGCATCTAACAACACTACATGCATCATTATGATGGGAGGTTGCATGGTTTCTCTTCTACTATCAGTTTTGGGAAGCATTTCCTCACGTGGAGTTTAGCACTTCACATTTTCTAAGGGGGTCACATAGACCTCTCTTTTATCTCCTATGGAGGGAACATCCATTGTACCTTGTGCTAGAAGTAGTCTTTTGGGATTCATCATGAGTCTTATCTTCTTCACATGTACATTTCATTTCATTGCATCATTTCTCTTATGGAGAGGGGTTTTTATTTCCCACTGGATTTTTCTCCATTACTCCACTTATGACATATTTGTATATGAGTATCTAACATGGTCTTGTAGTCAAGACTCGTCATTAGTGCATACATTACTCCCTAAGTTGCACTTAAAGAGGGTGTTAGTTAAAATAGTCATTATCATACCTTGTTAGTTAATCACCTTTCTAGGATTGACCTATTCACACCTAGCTTAAGTTTACTTAAGTTTCTTTTGCTTTTTGTCTCACTTCATATGGTTGAGACGCCTATCAGCACTTGCTCGCACACTTGTCAAGTGAGCTCACAAGTGTTCCATCTTTGGAGGGGTAGTCAAAGTTTCACTCTTACCTTCCCACCTCCTCATCCTTGCCTATATAAGCAAGGCTTGATCTTTGTATTTACACTCTTCATTATATTGACTCTACATTGGCTCAAATCAT
>VDFB02102626.1:0-10720 GCA_007258455.2 Sequoia sempervirens | reverse complement strand
TGCTAATGTGAAAGTTGATGAGGACATGAACATACCTATTGAGATAAGTGAAGTTGAACTTGATGATCCTATTTGTGGACAAGTACCTTAAGAGAATAAGGAAGAAGAAGAAGAACATAATGAAGAAGAAGAAACCTCAAAAATTGCTATTAAGACTCCTAAGTATGTGAAAAAGAATCATCCAAATGAACATATAATTGGAGATAAGAGTGAAGGTGTGAAGACTATAAGTAAAGTAGTAGTTGAGGTAAAAAAAAAAATTAATTTTTAAATTATAACCTAAGTTTATGTGTGAAGCATGTGAAGATGAGAGTTGGGTTATAGCCATGAAAGAAGAATTGTAGCAAATAGAGAAGAATTAGGCATGGAATTGGTTCCTAGACCTATGAATAAGAATGTAATTGGTTCAAAATGGGCATTCAGGAATAAGATGAATGAAAATGGTGAAGTTATAAGAAATAAAGAAAGACTTGTATGCAAGGGTTACTCACAAGTTGAAGGCATAGACTTTGAAGACATTTGCCCCTATGGCTAGAATGGAAGCTATTAGGATGTTCTTGGAATTTTATTCCCACAAGAACTTCAAATTATATCATATGCTTGTCAAGTCAGCATTCTCGAATGGTGAATTGGAGAAAGAAGTATACATGGAACAACCTAAAGGATTTCAATTATTAGACAAACCAAATATGGTTTGTAAGTTGAAGAAGGAATTATATGAACTGAAAGGAGCTCCCAGAGCATGTTATGCAAGATTGGATAAATACTTGAAAGAACAAGGATTCAACAAAGGCTCTTTTGCTGGCCTTTTTTGTTTGACCTTTCTGGTCTTTTGCGGGTGGGTACTGCTTATTCTGGTCTTGTCCTTTTGTGTAGCCAGTTTTGTCTGCTGGACTTTTCTGTCCTTTCTTTTCTATTGTAAACTTTGTGGTTTCGGGTCCCTGTAAAACCCATTTTACCCTTTATAAAAAACAAAGGCTCTGCTCACAACAATCTTTACTTCAAAGTGCAAAGTAACAAAATGTTGATAGTGGTAGTATATGTTGATGATATCTTTTTTGGAGTAAATGAAGGTATGTGTAAAATATTTGTAGAAGAAATACAAAAAGAATTTGAAGTGTCCATGATTGGTGAGCTGAATTCTTTCTTGGTCTTCAAGTAAATCAAACTGATAAGGGGATATTCATTTCACAATCAAAATATGTGAAAGAGCTATTGAAGAAATTTTGAATGGATGACTCTAAACCGATTAGTACTCCTATGGAAACTAGATGTAAGTTGAGTAAAGATGATGAATCTGCTAAAGTTGATTAGAGAAAATACATATCTATGATTTGTGGGCTGGTGTATCTGACTTCTACCAGACCAAATATCATGAATGACATTTTTTTAGTTTCCATATTTCAAGCAAGTCTTAAAGATGTTATAGCTATAAAGAGGATATTTTGATATCTTCAAGGTACACTAGATTATGGCTTACAGTATCCTAAGGGTGTTGATTTCACTTTGAGTGCTCATACCGATGCAAATTGGACTAGTTGTGTGGATGATTGAAAGAGTACCAATGGAGGTGCTTTCTTTCTTAGTGAAAGATTGGTTTCTTGGTTGAGTAAGAAACAAGACTTGGTTTCTTTATACAATATAGAAATAGAATATATTGTTGTAGCATCCTACTGCGCATAGGTTTTATGGATGAACAAAACTATGAAATATATTGGAGTGATATGTGATGAGCATATTCCTATTTTCTAAGACAATACAAGTGTTATTAAAATTTCAAAGAATCTAGTAATGCATTAAAGAACAAAATACATATCTATCAGATATCTTTTCCTAAGAGAGAAGGTGTTGGAGAATGAAGTCAGGCTAGAGTATGTGTCAACAAAGGAACAAATTGCAAATATATTTACTAAGGCTCTTCCGAAGGATACTTTTGAGTATCTTAGGGAGAGGTTGGGGCTCGTTGGCCCTCCAAACTATGTACATATGGAGGTACATCAGTTGAGTGAATTCACAAATTCTTCATTTATCTAGACTGATGAATGGGTCTACTCCATAGGGGGAGTAGAAAAATTTAATTGTTGCAGTATGAGTTGAATGGGTGTACTCCTAAAGGGGACTATTCAGAGATTTTGGGTCTTCTCCATATATTTAAAAGGGGCAAAGAGAGTCATGTGAAAAATAATAGAAAATGAAGAGAAGGTGTTCTCCCAGAATGTTGTGTAAGTGTTTGTGGTCTTTAATTTTTTTTCACATATTGTGTTGCCATCAATGAAAATGGAGGAGATTGTTGCAAGTATGGGAAAGTTTTTTCATGTTGTCATTAATGTTGTCATTGATGCCAACACAATTCAGTATGTTGTAGATTGTGCATTTATAGTTTATATGATATTGAGATGTTGTGAGTACATGGAGCTATCCTTATGATGTTGTAGATGTGTTCAAATGATGGGTTACCAAGTGTTTTTGAGAAAATTAATAAAGAGTGAAGTTAGAGTCATGTATGTGTTCAAAATGTGCTCTAAATTTCTATTGTGTAGATCTAAAGGTTTGTTGATGATGATCTAATGATGATATCTCTTGATTTGTTGCTATTTGTTTGATGTTAGGTGAAAGTTGTGTTCATCGATGTGTGAACTAGCTTCGCAAAATTGGTTATTTGTGAACTAGGAGGAATGTTTCTACTTCATAGTCCCCCACTGCTTTGTTCTAGGTCTTACAGATATGGAATATGTCTTGTATTGGTGATGTCTATGTTATGGTAAAAATATTCAAGGTTTGGTGCTTCGAAAGTTGAACTTCTGAGTTGTGTGGGTTTGCATAGTTCGGTTGGACTGTCAGAAAGAGTTATCTTATCAAAGGTTGTTACACCTACTGTGGATGTATCTATAATTATCTAAGTTGTGTACTCATGCATGATGAAGCATGTTACGATGTCTACATGTTATCTTGGAAAGTGTGTACTTTAATGTTCATTTATGTCTTCATCAGGTTTGGCCGACTTGGTGCTTACACTTCATATGAAGAATTAAATTTAATTAATGGAGCATGTGGTTGATCCAAGAGATTGATTTTTGTCTTGGATAAGTGTTTAATTGGTCCACTCTCATTTCTTTCCACTATAGGAATGTTGAGTTGCTGACCTAATTTAAATTTACGAAATGAAGCATATGTGACCGACCTTGAAGAAAGATTCTAAGGTCGAAGATGGCATAAATGCAAGTCATGATATGAACGTTTAGATAATGAAAAGTAATGAAGTAATCCACAAGTGAACAACAGAGTTGTGTGAAAGTGATTTGAGGCAGTATTACTTCATAGTGTTAGATTCCTAAAGGCAGTGAGCTGAAGGTTTCTACAATCTTCTTATCAATGCTATGGATGTTTGTAAATTTTTGTGGTAGATCTTTTGTTTTCTTTTGTATCAGTAGGCAGTGAGCCTCTCTTGTTGGACAATGAGTCCTTTCTGTAGATAGTGAGTGTTTATATTTGGGCAGCGAGCCTCTTGTATTTGGTTTTCCTATCACTTTATAGTGTGAGTTAATCCTCATCATGGTTTTTCTCTTATTGGGTTTTAACATAAAATCTGGTGCTCATTGAGTTGATTTTTATTTTTTTTATTTCCATTTTGTGTTCATACTTAATAAAAGAATAGTTTGGTTTTGAAATTAATAAGTGTTGAAGTTTTGAGTTTAAATTTGGTGATAATTAATTCACCCCCCTCTTTGTTATCCTATGCCTTTTAACATAAAACAACATTGTGGGTATGTGCAGGATCATGATGGGCCAAAAATTGGCAATATGATGGTTATGTGGCTAACGACTTATTTTTAACCCAAAATTGATGAAATGAAAAGGGTTTTTAAATAGGATTCTCACCTTTCTACCAATATAAATTATGCTTTACTTTGAATTTAATAAGTAATTATTATTAATTTCTGGGCCACCATGATTAAAGTCCCATTGATAGGCTAATTGAAAAAAAAAAATTATAGCTTCTTAAACAAGATCACATTTTAAACTAAAACATGTCAGCATTCTATGCTTTGCATATTATAGGATTAAAAAGAAAAATTTGAATTTCATGAATTTTTGACCTGCTATGTGGTCGATAGACAAGTTTTATATTCATTAAAAGTTGTAATAAAAAAAATCATAATTAATATTTACTTAGAAAAAAATTACAAAAAATATTGATCAAGCATTGGGACATGAGTCCCTCTACTTATATCTAAAATCTTATAAAAAATTATTATTATTTTATTGTGGTTAGGTGGTCGACACACCTACTTTATTTTCTCCCTAAATTTAAGTACTACTACATTGAAATTTCAAATTTTCTGCTCAACAGATTTTTTTTTTAAAGAAAAACCTAGTAGTTTAGAAACTACATTCAATTTGCTACAAATTATTTTCTTACATATTTTTGAAATAATATAGATAAATTATTCAAATTTTTACATCAAGTTGTCTAACTCTGATTTTTTTGAATTTTTTGCCACTTAAGGGCCTTTTTTTTCCATGATGATCCTACACATACCCTTGTAGAAAGGACATATTTTCCCCAAATTTGTTGATCCCTTATTTTATTTTGGGATTTCAATTTGGTGGCAACCCCTTTTCATGATGTAGCTTTATTTGGAAACATATGGCTTGTCATAGGGCTTTCCAAATGAGGTCTTGTGTCCTCTTTATTGTTAGCATTATCATTTGCTACTTTAAAGTAATTTCTCACAACATGGTTTTTAGCAATTTCTTTAAAGTGGGGGCATAAAGTGACATTATTATTTTGCATTTCAATTACAACTCATGTTTCAGTGTGTTGTCTTCTTACTTCATGTGATGCATCTTTCTCTTTGTGGTGAAATTGGGTGTGATTTCCTTCAAGAGCGTGATCTCTCTTAGCATATTATATTCCTCTTAGTGGCTCGATATGATGCACTGTATTCCCTAAGTTTTGAATCTTCTATTCTTCATTCAGTCCTCTATTGGAGACATTAGGTATGGTGTTCCCTAGGTTAATACCTTATATGAACTAATGAAAACCCCTTTGAATGTACCTTAAACTATTTTACTTTTACAATAACTGTTATAATTCTACCTTGCATGACACACTTTTCTTGCCTATGGAGCAATCCTATTTTTTCATGGGTGTTAGCATAAAAATCTTTGCTTGCCTCATGGATCCTATTGTTCATGGTTTGTGGTGCCTTATCAAATTTATCAGGAGGTATAGCTTTTGTATGGTTAGTACATATGGGAGCCCCCCATAGGCATGACTTTCCCATAGCCACTCACTTATCTATGTGGGTAGATACCATCTATGTGTGTATGTGTCTCACTTTTTTGGGTCTCACCTTGTGGATATTGGATTTTTCTAGCTTGTGTAAGCATGTGCTTTGTTTCCATAGTGGGCATTGTATTCCACTTATAAACATTTTTTGGAAAAACAATTAAGGCTTGATCCACATCATTGTACCTCATGATTTCTATTACATTTCATGCCGAATTATCAAATGGGTCATTCAAGAAACCCCTATTCCCCTAATAAAGTAATATGTCTTCGATGTGTGATTGCAAATCTAGGGTGAATTAGAGCCTTGAAGTTCCTTTGAAGGACAAAGTTGCAAAAGTTGTCAAGAAGTTGTAATCTTCATAGAAGGTTACCTACAAATTAGAATTCAAACTTTTTAGACCTGAAGATGGGATAAGATGAAAGATAAAAAAGATCAATAAAGGCTAGAAAAATAATGGAAAAACCCTAGTAACAGGAATAAATTTCCACCTTGGGCATATGAGTCCTTGTATACCCCTTTTTGGCATCTTTCAGTGGATTCTAATTTGTCTCCTAGAGATTATAGAATTTTCCCAGAAGCCCTAAATTGGGACTAAATCACCCAGTTTGGAATGTTAGTCACAGTGCACATTAGAAAAAAAATTAGGCTATTCAGACCATTTTTAGACATCTTCACTGCTCCAAGTACTTTTCTATTTCTCTCTATTTATCAGTCTGATTACATGCTTTCAAGTTTCTATGGTTTTGTTCATATACATTTCCATTTCTCCTTTGAAACTTCATCTAATGAACCCCCATTCAATCAAAAAAGGAAACTTATAGTCTTTCCCTCAATTGAGTCACTTGGTTAAGGGTTCTTAGCTTCCCAATGATTAAAGTGTGTAATAGGTCCTAAGTTATATCTCCCAAAAAGTGGAACCCTATTTCCATATTTTACTCTCTTGATGTGTGATTACAGATCTAGGTAAATTGGAGCTTGGAGGTACTTTGAAGACTAAGTTGCAAAAGTTGTCAAAGTTATCAAGAATTTTTCATCTTCATGGAAACTCACCTACATATCATAATTTAGACATTCTGGACCTGAAGATTAGACAAGATGAAAGCTACAAAAGATCACTAGAGGCTACAAAAATATCATACAAACCCTAGTAACAAGAATAAATCACCACCTTGGGCATATGAGTCCTTGTATTCCACTTATGGAATCTTTCAATGGATTTTGATTAGTCACCAGGAGATTACAGATTCTTCCTAGAAAACCTAAATTAGGACTAAATCACCGAGTTGAGCATATTAGTCCTAGTGCACTTTAGAAACAACAAATTTTAAGTTTTTTAGACATTGTTTAGACATATTTGTTAAACATTTGGAATAGAGAGAGGGGGGTGAATCAATATTCCATAAACCCATAGTAATGTCCACTTAAACATTATAATTTTTTTTACTAAATCAACAAGAGTAAGCATAGAGACAAATCAATGCAATCATACACATGAACACCAAGATTTTTATGTGGAAAACCCAATGAGGGAAAAGCCACAGTGAGGGTTAACTCACAATATATTATATCTAGATACAAAATATTATAGGCCTCAATGTTAGGACTCATTTTCCTTAAAGAGGCTCACAGCCTTACTACAAAAGATGGCTCACTCCCAAGATACAATGATGGTGGCTCACTGACAAGATACAATGATGGTGGCTCACTTCCAAAAGGTTGAACCAATGCAATACACCTTCAATTTGAAGGGTTCAGTTCCATTGAAGCATAAAATACTACCTCACATAGTAGTCACTCAACAAAACTACACTGATCACAACTGATAAAGAATTTAGGCTGAGATCTTCACACACTCCTCAATATCTTCACATTTCACATTCACTACTCATATTTGTCTTCTTCAACTTTTTCCCTTCTCATCATACTCAAAACACATTATATAAGAAAGCATATCTAATTCATCAATTAGGTTAGCCTAATTAGATGAACAAAAAATTATCAAAACCTTCTTCATTAGCACTATATAAGTTTTCAAAATTTTATCCATGTAGTGCATTATGCCTAGTCGACTATTATTGCATTCGTTGAGTCAACCAAGACTAGAACAAAAATTCTCCAAACCAACAAGTAATTCTCAAATAAAATACCTTATGGATCTAAGAACACATTAATTTCCCATCATACTACTAATAAAGAGACTATAAGCAAAACCACAGCATAATAGTTTTTACTTTAGTAGAGTGTGGAGTCTCCCACATAGTATACCACACACACAATAATAGTAGGATACATAGTTAAACTTTTTCCGAGGTAACTTTCTATTCACAACAAAAGATGTCTCAAGATAAAGGATATAGATATTTGAGTGAGTCAATAAAACATGGTTAAGAGATTAGAGTCATATCAGATCTTGCGATGAGTTCTAGACTCAAATACCAACACTTTGATCCATCACAAAGGAGTATTACTAACAAATAACAACTTTTGGTAAACCAAGCAAACTTCCCATATAGTTATTACCATGTTGACATCAATGAAAATATAGGAACAACAACCACAACCATCCATACTTCATGCTCATGTTGCACACTTCCAACAATCTTCCCCTTTGTAATTGATGGAAACATGCATAAAAAAAACTTTTCTAGTATACCGCAACTAAGTGCACTAACTGCTCCTCATATCAAAACTATTCTTTAAAAAAATTCCTTTGACTCTTTATCTCTTTATCTCTTTGCGTTTAGCATCAATGACAAAGGAAAGGGTCTAGTATAAATGTAAATATGCATCAGAAAGTAACTAGATGGATATAAACACAACTTCAAATTAACCTGAAGAAGAATCTCTAAGACTCTTGAGGATATCCTTCCTTTGATATCTTTTAAATTTTCTTCATCAAACCTAATTCTAGCAAACATTTTAAGTTTAGAGATGTAGACCTTCAAATTATTAATAATTCCATGAGATTCTCTAAAATAGAAATAGATGAATCAAAATTACCACCAAGAATAACCTTTTGCAAATCTTCCAAATAATTTTGAATGTTTATTCACTCATGCTCGTCTTTAAGATTTCTCTCTTCCACACGTTCGTGCTCCACTACAATCTTCCATTTATTCCCTATTCTGGTCATGCTATTGGAGGTACTTTCCTCATCAAGATGCCTAGGTATTTCCAAGAGAATTTTAGCATATTTATCAATTTCTACCTCTGAAACTTCATAATCCAATTTAGGCATTCAAACTAACATTGATTCAACTACTTCCATGTGACAAAATTTGAAAGCTTATACTTCTATATTATCTTACCACAACACTTATTGGAATCCTAGACCTTTTGTTCATCCTCATCTAAAATGTTCCAAAGAATGCAACAAGAGCAGAATCTAGTGCATCCAAACTATTAATATTTATCATGAATTTCCAAATTTGATAGGCAATAGGCACTAAATTTTACCATTCCAGCCTTCCTATTACTGATAACTCTTTCAAAAATTAAAAGAGTAGACAAACAACCAAATTTCCATACTAAAATGTATTTTTTCTGCTCTTCTTGATCTCCTTTAAATTCTTCAAGAGATGTATGTGAAGAAGTTCAGACAAGTCATATTCCATACCTCCTATTACCATATCAACAACAATACATGTACCACAATAGTAGAAACTGTAGAGTAATTGTTAGGGATACAAACTTTATGACCAATGACCATAGCATCATACCTTATTACTAGATCAACAATAAATCTCAAATTAATATCTTTTCCTTTAGAACTCACACCTATAACCTCAATTATTTCTTCCTCATTCATAACCTTCAGTTTAGGAAATGGTCTAGAGGAACATAAACCAATTACATCTCTAATTACTTCTTTGGTGACCAAATGTTCCTCATCAATCCACAAAGATTCATCATGAATTCTGCCCAACACTATTCAAATATAATTCTCAAATTCAAACAAGGGGAATTTCCTCCAAACATCCAAATTTTTCTCAACTAGTACTCTATAGGCATCATGGATCTCTTTCAATTCGTTTTCCCAAAGCATGTTCAACTGAACTGATGAAATTTCTTCTATCTTACTGTAAACAAATGCATAGATATCTTTTGTAGGAAACACTTTCAAAGGGATGCAAGAGAATGCACCAATAGACTATTTTGACACATGATTCTTCATATACCTCTTTAACCTAGCTTTATCGGTAAAATTCACAATCTTTGAATTATCCATAGCAATGAAAGTGAAAGATTGTGAAAATAGGAATGCCTCTAAAAATGCTAATAAGAAATGTATAGATATCCTACTTTTGGAGCTCACTTCAAATTCATCTATTTTTTTCTTCAAGTTATGAAACCCTAAGTTCCCTTATAAACTTTGTTTGCACTCTTCTCTGAAAATACATAGGCTTTGAAAATTATCTAAACTTATTCCTTTCATTTTGAATGACTTTGAAGTAAAAGTTTCAACTTGTAGGTCTAGATTGCCTTGAAAATGATGTACACCTCCATTCTTCAAAATTTCGTAGACTTCATTCTTCACACATGTTACTGAGAAAATACTTTGTTACTACATTAAGTATACTTTTGTCATGATATGACACACGTACTAATGAGGGGGTTTGTTAGATTTTTTGATGATTCTGCCCTCCTTTAGCCACCACATTTCTGGCTGAAATTGATGAGAGGAGACATAATTTAGGGCTCCACATGATAATATTTAAGTGATTCCTTTCTCCAAATCTCTGGCCTCTCTCTTTCGGCAAGCTTCTTTTCTCTGATCAAAGGTTAGATCATTCTTTTCCTCAAATAGATGTTCTCCTTCCTCCTTCCATTATTACTACTAGGGTGTTTGGCTTTCTTTAAGGCAAAAACAACATTCTTCTTTCCATTTTCCCTTTTATCCAAAAAACTATCTATATATCCATTCTTCTTTCTCTTAGAATCATTCATATTACTTTTTCAGTCCTTTGCCTTATGACCAAATTGCTTGTAGAAATGAAAAATGCCATTAAAGGATAAATACCTTTTAGCATCATATTATTTGACAAGATTTTTTTTTGAATTGCTTCTTCACTCCTTGATTTGTCTATTTTTGTACCACGTCTTCTTTCTAGTGAATCTCTTTGCTTTAGAACACTAACCTTCCTCAAACCCTAAACCACTCTTATCCATTTCTAGTCTTTGAGAGGTGATCAACTCATCAAGCGTCATCGAGCTTATCTTAAATTTTTCTTCAAAAATTATTTCAATTTCTAGATTATATCTCAAGATTTCTACTTCTTTTTCAAGCTTTGTGCATTCATCCAGCTTCTTTTGCATTTCAATTTCTAGACATTCTTCAATTCTTTTCTTCTTATCCAATTATTTCAGCAAGCTAGTGATGATTTATCCTCCTTTAGTCAACTGATCGCATGCTTCCATACTAT
>VDFB02102625.1:0-20545 GCA_007258455.2 Sequoia sempervirens | reverse complement strand
TTCGTGACAAGATCTTTACCTCCAAAAACTTCGAAGCTATACTTGCACTTTGAGGCTTTTCCTCTGAAAAATCTCCATGATTTGATCTTTAAAAACTCTGTTTCGATCATTGAAATGACCGTCTGCAATATGAAATGCCGTCTGAGATGCTCCTCCATCGTGAAAATCTTCATTTTGAGTCTCTGCTTCAGGTTTGACCAATATAACTGACTTTGACTGACAAATTATTGACAAAAACTCCATACTTGATATTGCCCAAAACGGTATTTTACAACATTTTAGCAAGGTTTAGACTTTAAAATGCAAAATGCCTTAATGAAGCAAAAAATTTGGTTTGGGTACAACAATTACCAAGGATGTTATCAATGCCACTAAAGAATTCTTTGGTTGTAGACAACTTTTTAAGGAATTGAATTCGACGTTTATTGTGTTAATTCCTAAAAATCCTAGGGCTGAGCATTTTGGTTATTTCAAGCCTATCAGTTTATGTAACTCTAGCTATAAATTTTTTTCTAAAGTTCTTGCTTCAAGGCTACAAAGGATCCTTCCTAAGATTATTTCGCCTTTGCAAAATGGTTTTGTTTCGGTAGGCAAATTTTGGATTTGGTGCTCACGGTGCATGAGAAAATTCACTCTCTCAAGGTTAACAAGAAACTTGGGCTTATTTTGAAGGTGGATTTGGTGAAAGCCTATAATTGAGTAAACTGGCATTTCCTTTGCAATATCCTAAAGGCATTTGGATTCTCGAACTAGGTTTTGCAACTAGTTGGGCAATTAATCTCTTCACCTTCATTCTCGGTGCTGGTCAATGGCTCGCTTTCTATGTTTTTCAAAAGTTCTCATGGGTTGTGGCAAGGGGATCCTATCTCCCCTTTTCTATTTATCATTGTGGTGGAGTCTTTGGGAAGATTTCTTCTTCAGGCAGTTTCTAATGGGGCCTTCAAAGGCCTTTATCCTTCATCACATCAGCTTTGTTGCTCGCATCAACAATTTTTTGATGACACTATTATTCTTGTTGAGGCTTCAGTTGTTGTGGCTTTAGTTGTTGTGGCTAAATCTATTTTCTTATTCTTCAGTAGTATGAGGCGGCTTCTGGTTAGAAGGTAAGTTTTCTTAAGAGTACTATTTTCTTTCTTAATACTCTAGAACATCATGAGTTGAGGATTACTAGTATTTTGGAATGTGGCATTGGGGAGTTTCCCTCAACCTATTTAGGGCTACCTCTTTGTTCTAATGGGGTCTCGACTTCCTTTTGGAATGGAATCATCGATAAGTTTCATTCAAAACTTGTTGGATGGAAGGGTGCCCTTCTCAGCCAAGCTGGTAAAATCCAATTAATCAAGTCAACTTTGCAAAATCTATTGGTTTATGCTTTAAGCTTGTTCCAAATTCCCAGAAGGTTTTGGGAGAAGACTAAGGGTCTCCGAAAAAGGTTTTTGTGGTCTAGTGTGGAGGAGAAGAAAAGGTTACATTTGTTGTCTTGGGAGGAGGTTTGCAGGTCGAAAGTCCAAGGTGGTTTAGACTTGCGTAAGCTAAAAGACTTTAATTCTTCCCTTATGGCGAAACAGTTGTGGAATTTTCTTGTGAATGATAAGGAATGGACTGTTATTTACTCTTCAAAGTATCTGAGGGGGGTTGATAAGTATAGAGATCTGTTGAGGGAGAATTTTGTTCCCTCTCAGGGGTCATTCCTTCGGAATTTCATGCTTAAATCTCGCTCCATTGTTGTTGCTGGTCTATGTTGGGTGTTCAGGAATGGTAGGAGGATCTTGTTCTGAGATGATTGGTGGATTGGTCATGGTCCCTTGAAGGATGAACCTTGGGCGGCCCCTTTCAGATCCTTTTGCATCAGGGAATGGGGTGTTTTTGTGTCTGATTATATTCTCTAGGGTAAATGGATTAGACTTGATTTAGTGAACAAGGATTTGGAACTTTTTTTTTTGTTCCTCTCTCTGATTCACATTCCTGTTGACTCCCTTGATGACTCTGTGGTGTGGAGGTTTGCTCATAATGGTAAGTTCTCAGTTTATTCGGCCTTCTCTTTTTAGACTTGGTTGGTTGGTCCCCCTCCCTTTTGGGGTCGTATGTGGAATGTGAAGCTTTTACCTAAAATTAATATATTCTTCTAGCTTCTTTGTCAAGATAAGATATTGAATCTCAATAATCTGGTGAGAAGGGCAATGTCTTTGTCGAATAGGTGTTTCTTATGTAAAGAAGTTGTTGAGGATTGTTATCATCTTCTCGCTGGTTGCAATTTCACTTGGGATGTGTGGGCTCATATTTTTCAGCAGTGGGATATTTCTTGGGTGTTTCCTGCTTCTATCTTGGAAATATGGTTTCAATGGGTGGCTCCTACTCAAAATTTGGCTTTCTCAATGCTATGGTCTCTCATTTTGCCACATGTGGCTTGGGGAGTGTGGAAGGAATGTAATAACCATGTTTTCCGTCAGTTGGAACTTTCTCCTTCTAGGTTGGCTTTCGAAATTTGTGAAGCCACAAAGGAAAAATTTCTCTCTTAATTCTCAATGCTCTCTTCTTTGGGTCTTAAGGTTGTTGTCTCCAATTATGATTTGTTAGTAGGGAACCGGTGGAATTTTTCTTGTGATCTTTCTATTCCAATGAAGAAGATTAAAGCCTCTAGGGAGGGGGTTCGCTGGAAAGCTCCCTTTTAAGGATGGCTCAAAGTTAACTTTGATAGTGCTGCTAAGGGGAATCTGGGACCTGCTAGTTGTGGGAAAGTGTTACGTGATGAGAATGGTAGGTTTGTCTCTACGGTGGTGCTCCCTTTGGGAATCTAGACAAACCACTTTGCATAGGCAAAAACTGCCTATCATGGCCTTTTATTAGCTAAAGAAGTAGGGGTTTCTAAACTTTGGATAGAAGGGGATTCCCTTAACATTATAAAGTGTCTTTTGAAGAGTAACCCGCCATCTTGGTCTATATCCCATCTGATTAATGATGCTATTTCGATCATTAATACTTTTGATGAGGTGAGAATTACTCACGTGTTCAGGGAGGCTAACTCGTTGGCTGATGGGTTAGCTAATTTAGGAGTGATGGATCGAATTAATTGGAATACTTATGATTCCTTGCCACGTAATCTTTAGAATATATCTAATTATGACCAGTTGTCATGTCAAGGAAGCAGTCAAGAAGGGAGAAAGGTTATTTTATTTCTTCCTTGGTTGGTTTTTGCATGTTGAGTTCAGTGCATGCTCTTATAATTATTGATTTTTAGATGTTCGTGAGATTATGGGCTGGGAGCTAAGGTATGGTAGTACTTGGTTTGGCAGGCTCACACGTTTTGTGTGTGTTTTTTGCTTTTCCTTGTGGTTTTTTTTCCTAACTTCGCCTGTGCAGAAGATCAAAGAGTTGGTTAAGTGTAGTTTGTTGCATGCCACCATGGGAGGTGCCCATTGCAGAGTGGAGTCGAGCTCTTGTGAAGAGTTTAGTAGCAATAAACCTGTCTCTTGTGAAGATTTTAGTAGCAATAAACCTATCTGGGAGCATCTAGAGAAGGGCGGAGTCTACCCCTATTTGTTGAAGCTCCATGGTCCTAACCCTGAGGTGACATGGGCTTTTGTTAGTGGGTGGAACAATAGGGTTTTTCGCTACTAGGGTGTGGAATTCAACATCAATGAGGACTTCATCACCAAGGTAACTAGTCTTCCTTCCAAGGGTAGGAAATTTTACAAAGACAGGGTTGCAGCCAAGACAACCTTAGCCAATTTTTTTAAAGGCTTAGAGAAGCAGAAGCTTAAGTTTATTGGAAGTGGTGGGTATGCTCGTAAATCTATTAAGCCGCTTTGGAGGGACATTGCTCTGGCTATTGTGCAATTTTTCACTCTGGAGGGTAGGTATTATGTTATATATGACTATCATTTCATGTTATTGAATCACTTCCACCATAACTCTTAGGTTTTGTTTCCTTTTTACCTCCTATCTATGGAAACTAGTATTGAGGATCATAGGAAGAACCCTAAGAAGGCTATTCTTCATGAAGGCCTTATAAATCTCATTTTTTATCACATTAAGATGAAGGTGTTATTGGCTACTCCTAAGACCCCAACTCTTAAAAAGGGTGGAAAAATATTGGGTATGATATTCGTGAGTCGACGGATGAATGGGAAGGGGATTTTGAGGAAGAAGACTCTGATTATGAGGAATTGTTGGAGGATGAGAGTGAGTTTGTTTATGATTCTGAGGATTCAAAATCCTAGTCTAAGGGTTATGAAACTAATAATGAAATGAAGGAAGTTGTGTTGCCTTCAGTGAAAAAGATTGAGAAGGGGAAGAAAAGATGTCCCAAGAAAGAGAAGTGTGTTGTCAAGTAGGTTGTGGATGATTCAAGAGTTGTGGATAATTCCCCTATTCCTGTTGTTAAAGATGTCCCGAGTGATGGCCTTGAGGGTAACAAGCATCCTATGGAGGATATTGGGAAGGAGAATGAGGGTACTGTGTGTTCCAAGGTGGTTGATCCTAGCCAAGCTGAATTTGACTCTCCTGTTGGTGTTGAGTAGGTTAAGGGGCGTGATGTTAAGGTGAAGTGACTTGAAATTATGGCTAACTTGGTGGACATGCCTAATAAGCACCGTGTGAAAGTGGAGGTTATTGAAGTTGAGGATTCCCCTACTGAGGAGGATTTGGAGGGAAGAGAGGGGGTTCAGGAGGAACCTATTGAGAATGTTGATTCTCCTGTTGTGCAACTAGTCAATTGGGAAGAAATTAATATGGACCTGTTCTGTAGAATGGTGGAGGACGAAACTCACAATTTTCTCTCGCTTGTGAAGTGGCTTTTCGCGGAAGTGAAGGAGCTCAACTTCAAGCTTTAAAACTGACAAGACATCTATGTAGGGTTAGTGCATGACAACCAAAAGGAATGGTCTATTAAAGGTAAGGTCAAGACTATGAATATTATTCTTGATAGACTTGCTATTGATGTTGATAGACTTGGTAAAAGTCATGAGGATAGGTTAACCTCTCTGGAAATTGTTGTTTAAAAGATTAATGAGGAGAGGTTTGTGAATATGGAGGAAAGAATTAGCAAGATTAGCAATGACTTGCAAACTGTTGTTTGTGTTAGTAACCAGTTTTCGAAATCTAGTGCTAAGAGTCTCTCAATTTTAAATGAGAAAGCTATAAAGTGGACTGGAAAGTCTCTGGATCTGGGAGATCATGGGAAGGCCATTGATGAAGTTAACCGCATGAATTTGGAGAAGATTAAGGATAATGGCCCTGATGTGGAGAAGAATTTGGAGGTTGGACCTTGCCTAAGAATAAGGAGCAAGACTGAGAAAAGGGCAGCCATTTCGTTCAAGGATCTGAAGGATGTGGTCGAGATGCACGAGGGGGTCATTGCTGATAAAATGTTCTTGACAAAATGTTGTAGTTTCACAGTTTTTTTGGTTGTTCAGCCTTGATGTTGATGTTTTGTTGTAGGGTTGTTGACAGGTTCTCTGGCTTTATCTTTTGTTAGCATTTTGTTTTTTACGGGTTGCAGGTCTTAATGTTTTTGTCTTTTTAGCAGCTTCTCTTCATTGTAAAGGGTTTTAGGGCCCCTTCAAAACCTATTTTTCCTAGTAAAAAACACATTGTTTCAAAAAGGGGAAAAATATAGACACCTAAAAATGAGTAACACATTTTGTCTAACTAATTATCATTTCTCATCAATTTACCCATCAATATTAATTAAATATTTTTTAATTTTTTAATTAAGCTAACACATTATCCACATTAATTAAATAATTTTGAATTATTTAATTAATTAATCATTTCCCCTCATCAACATTAATTAAATAATTTTAATTATTTAATAAATTTATCATTTTCTTCCAACCACTTTAATTAAATAATTTTTAATTATTTAATTAATTTCTCAATCGCTTCCATCTAGATTAATTAAATATTTAGTATTATTTAATTAATTTATGCATTCTTCTCATCCACTATAATTAAATGCTAATGTTTCCTCTAAAATTAAATAAATTAATTTAGTTTATTTAATTTTCTTTTTTATTTTAAATTCTTCTAAAAATAAGTAAAATTAATATTTTATTTATTTCCTAAATATGTATTCATCTCATGCATATGAATTAAATAAATTTATTTAATTGTTTCTATTAATATTCTTCTCTCTCCTAATTTAGTGAGATGACTAAAAAAGCAATATCAGTTCACTCTCACTTCATCTCATCCATGCATCTAGTCATCTCATCCATGCAACCAAACATCTCATCCTTGAAACCAATCATCTCATCCATACAAATAGTTAACTCATTTATCACTTCCTCTCAATCAATATCATCCATCGATCCTTCTAATCATCCTCCATTGTTGATTGATATTAGGTGAAAGCTATAAATCCAACATCATTCAAGTTATCAAACCCTTCACAAATTTTGAGAAATCAAGTTATGCTTATGTTGAAGAGCAATCTAGACACCAATATTTGCAACATTATCACACACGATGGAGTAAGGAATATGAACTTTATGGAGGTATATTTGATTTGATTTGATTTACTTTGTTTGTTTCTATTAATATTCTTCTATCTCCTAATTTAGTGAGTTGACTAAATATGAACTTTATGGAGGTATATTTTATTTGATTTGATTTACTTTGTTTGTGCACACTCTTCATTGAAGTAGTTATTCAAATATTGAATTGGGTTTATTTGCATTGCTTTATCCTCGGTTTTAGATTCTTTGATTTAATACACGCACAGGACATGTACACAAATCACTTTTTAAAATTCATTTTTTAGGGCCATAACATGCACATGTATATGGTAAGCATAATTTGACCTCAACAAAATAAGTTTTTAATTCCCTTTGAAGAAAAATGTGTATTATAGTAAAGTTTTATGAGGATATTTTTTATATACCTTTTAAATATATAATTTTTTAATTAATTTTTTATTTGTCCTAATTGATATTTTTGAAAACCCCTCATGTACGAAAAACATAATTTGAGCTAAGCTAATCACAAAATGATTTTTGTGTTTCATCATGTAAGGAATGATGTCTAGATTGATGGAATATTTGTTTGAAAAAACTAAAAAAATAAAGATTAAAAAAATACTAATACCTAACATTTCAATTTTATGGACCAAATTCCTCATAAATTAATTAATAAATATATAAATAAGTACAATTATTTAAAAAAAAACATATTTGGAAAGTAGACATTGTCATCTATAATGGGTTTTGATTTTATCAAAAAAAAATTGAAAAGAGGTTGTCAATCATATTGCTAAAGTTATTTTTTCTCTTGTTATTTTCATAGCATTATACTTGCAAGTCCAAGGCTAAGGGTTGGGTTTTTAAGCATAGAACAAAAGAAAATCCATGGGTTTCAAATTTTCATATTTTATGAAAGTGTATTGCTCCAAAATACGTACTCTAAATCTAAAAAGGAGTGGGAATATGATGTAATCATAAATGCATACCTATTTAAAAAAAACCTATTTCATACGAGTGTGGAAATGAAAAAAGTACACCTTTTCCTTGCTTGATTTGGGAATAATTAATGATAAATTGGACTTGATATTGCCTTGATCTAATGTTGTGATGAGTTTTTCATATCCACATTAGGTTCTGGGCCCTTTTAAGCTAAATAAACTTAACTTTTCCCTAATTTACTGTTGTAAAGTGTATTTATTGACACCTTCACATGAAATCTAGGAGTCTTGTAAATTAAGTGGACCTAATCTAGTGTTGTAATGTGTTCCACACATTCACATTGGATTTAGGGCCCTTTTTAGCTAAATAGACCTATTTTTTCCTTAATTTAGTGTTGTAAAGTGTATTTATTTACACTTTCACAATGGATTTTGGGCCCTATTGCATTTATGACCCCTTTAATAGAGCCCTAAGACCCTATATTATGCATCCCAAGGCATATTTCAATCAAAAAGCCGACAAAATCACCTAAAAGATAAAAAATTCCAAACACCCACCTGAAAAATCTAAGGTGGGACTCATTCACCACCTTAGGAGAGTGAGTCCCCCTAGGTGGGACCCATTTGCCACCTTGGGCAAATGAGTCCCATTTGGGGATTTTTCAAGGTTTTGAGTGGGAAAATTGGGTTTTAATTTCAAATTTTATGAATGTTGACCTGTGGGATCCAATTAACAGGATATATAGATGGATTTCCTATACAAATGCGGTCTCAAATCATTATTTCATCAAACATTCATGATATCAAGTCAAGCATTCAAGAGTTAAGAATTCCAAGACTTCACAAGATTGTTAAGAGAGAATTCAACATCATTCAAGGGGCAGATTCTTCATCAATTGTTGCAACAATTCAAGGTCCATCATCATCTCAAGGATGTTAAGTATCAAGCATGTTATTGAGCTAGTGTTGTGATGTAGCATTGAAGATCCAAGATCAAGTATTTTTCTACACCTATTTTCAAGATCAAGATCTACATCCTTCATGGCCATTTCATGTTGAGTTGCAGATTCACAAGACATCATTTACAAGGAATCATTCAAGGTATCATTTTTCATGATTCATGTTCTTTGTTTCATATTTCATACCTTCATTTCATTATCTCATTATTTGGTTAGATTACCTACAAGGGGGTTGACCAAGGCAAACCCCTATTCACTAACAATCAACAAGTTTTTCTCCTCTTTACATGTGTGGTTGCAGATCTAGGTGTCTTGGAGCTTTGTAATGTCCCCTTCTCAGCGGTGATCGTTTCTGTTGACCGTTGGCCTATTCCGGAGACCTGTAGGCTATGCGGATGGTGAAATTAGGGTTTCCTAGTTTTGAGGGGGTTGTTGCTTGGAGTTTGGGATTTTGATTGCGGATTCTTTCTGGGTTTTCAGAGAGCTTCGCAGTGGTGTGTTTAGTTTGGCATTCCGGGCAACTTCGCGAATTTACTATTTTTAGTAAATTCTATTTTTGGCAGTGGATAGTTTGGGTACAGTTCAGTTGGTCCTCTTCTTCGGTTGTTTCAGCTGGCACTTCAGTTTTAGCCTTGGGCGCATTATTCTTGGAGAGATAAGTATTTTTCCTTATAATATTATATGTCCCTTTTGCCTAGCAAGCACAACTTAAGTTGTTTTAAAAAGGGGGATTAAAGGGTCTAGGCGCCATGGAGGAATAAGTTATATTTTATAAAGTCAAATATTAAGCTTTTGAAAAAGGACGCCTACTTGAAGGTTTGACTTTATTTTAAAATGTGAAATAAGCAAAAGTGAAAATGGACGCCATCTTTTGGAGGGAAAAGGTGAATTTGAAATTAGGGCTTCTAGATGTTTCTCTCTCGTCTATTTATTCAGGCCTCAGCTCTTCATTTGGTATCTTTTGTCTACTACACCGTTATGCTGCTGGATTGACTTCAGGCACTCGCTTCGAGGAAAGCACACCTCCTAGCATTGGTTCTTCTTCTTGCTTGAAAGATAGCAACTAGTTGAGAGGTTAGCATGTATTAGGAATTATATTGCATTTTCAGTTTAGTATATGCATTTGGAGTTCTAGTTTTGCATTTATGTTCATTTCTGGAATTGCTGAATATCATATGGGAATGTAAGAATTGCTCGCAGCTTTTGAAATAAAATTATTTTGGTTCTGGGCATTGAAGAAATCTGTTTCCTTAAGCTAGGCGACCATCTTTGCCAAGTTATAGATTTTATATTGCTCATTTGGATTTTTTAAAGAAAATCGCCCTTGTAAGAGGGCCGTACCTTTCTGGAATTGGCCTTGGGTTCTGTGCAAAATAAATGATAGTCGTTTGGTGAGGTTTATGCATTCCATTTGGGGCGCCATCATTACTAGAGTAATCTGCATTTGGTTTTATGTCAATTGGGTGTGTTTTGGGTAAGTTATGTGCATTCTAGTGAGTCACTATGTTGTTGTTCTGAGTAATTTCTGTCATAATCAGTCAATATCAGATTTGGGGAAGTTAATAGCTGAGTGAGAAGTTATTGTAAAAGGATTTTGAAAGTATTGGAGAGGGTTCTTATATTGTTGCAGCATTGAAGGCCTCTAATCTTGTGATTCTGACAAGTTCTCTGATATATTGTAAGCTGAACAGTAGTACTGTCAGCACTTCTCAATTCTTCTCTTTGGTTTTATTGTACTGCCCACTGAATAAGTGGAAGAGGCTGGCTTGCCGCCTGTTATTGTTTTGCATTGTAATTTCCTAAAGTCTCCGCCATATGGTCGCCTCTTATCCATCACGGATTGAGTAGCACATACTTGATGTTGAGCTAATTTTCAGTATTGCATTAGATAGGGATCCTCTGACCGAATGCTCGTCGATCACCGGCGCATCTCTGGGTTAGAGTTCTTGTTCAGCATTTTCCTTTGAGATCCTCTGACCAATGCTCACACCTTGCCCACATCGGGATCCTGGTGTACATTCTGGTTAGAGTTACTTTCCGCATCGTTTTGGTTTATGCTAACCTTAACGGGTGTGTGTTGCATTGTAATCATTTGTGAAAAAAAAAAAAAAAATTGGTCCGGTTCATTACAAGCTTCAAGGATCATTGAAGATTAGGTCACAAGCTTGGAGAAAGCTGTTGGAGTTGTCCCTTCAATTGCAAGGTCACTATCTTTACAAAAAGTTATCTATAGGTCCAAAAATTAGGGTTTCAGATCTAGAGATAGAGTAACAAAAAGAGAAGAAATTGAGGACCAGATTCAAGTTGTAAACTCTGTACTGCTAAAATTGACTACTGGATTTGTTTTGAATGTTTTATGATTTTTTGTGTTTTTGATGAATATTTGCTTTTTTTGCATTTTTTTTCTAATGATAATGCCAGGCATGAAAATAAACTAAAATAAATATTAAACTAATAGAAAACGATGATTGCAGAAAATAGATAATATTTATCGATTCCCCTTTGAAAGATTTTACAATAGAGCATACCTGGTGTACAAGAGAGATATATATATGTAAGGTTGGATGTTGCTAGCGGCTTGAGATAATCCCTTCAAAATATCGACCTGCTGTCAAATACTACTTCCTCCTCAAAAACTTTGCCAAACTCTCACATCATTGAAGCCACCCATGATGAAGGTGAAAAAACCCAAATAAGGAAGGCGTTTTAGCTGCAAGTTCACACGCCTAGGGTTTATACTGGTACGGCTGGGATAGTAAGTGGTATGGCCTTGAGATGCCCAAATAGACAAGTAAAAATCATCCACAATAAGGCTTGATCTTCTCTCAAAGAAATCTGCTTGAAAAACCTATGAATAATTCTTCCAATCTGCTCAAATTTGACTCCTAGATGAAGCCAATAGTTAAGCAATCTTCAGTTGATAGTCTCACAACCTCAGAATGCTGATACACTAAAGGAGCTACGCTCTCCAATGCCGATACACTCAAGAAATGCAAAAACTCTCATCCCTGTTCTCCAAACATCAATAGAAGTCATGAAGAATTTCAAATGCTCAAAGGATGATTTCAATTTTCTCTTGGCAGCTTATATACTCCTCTCAAAGAAGCCGACCCCCATTTTCCTTTTTAATTATTTTAAAATGTTATGAAGTATCCACTTTATAAATAAATAATAACCTCCATGAAATTGGCGCCTAAGCATCTTGATTTAAATGCCCCCCTTTTAATGATGAATGAACCCTCAAATATAAAGTGCAAATATAATGTTATAATATAACATTAAAATATTAATTATTATTAAAGTGACCTTTAATAATAATTAAATGTTATAACTTAGACAAAACACCTTATTTCCCCAAGCCAACTGAATACTGGGATTAACACTGCCAATATACCCCAATCAGGTGCCCTTCTATAAATAGTAACCCTTCTTGAATGACTTACTATAAATAGTAAGTATGAGAAACTAAGCTCTAAATCCTCTGCAAAGGCCAAACTTGAACCTTTCTAAACTCTGGAGAAGAATAAAACCATCAAATGACCACGGTTCTGCCACAAGGACCCTCTATCCAATCCCATTAGCCTACGAGGGTTGATTAATAGGCTAATCCCATTGAAATACTAAAGTCTATCTAGAAGGGCACATTATAGTCCGCCCTCTCTGAAATTGCTTGTCCCCAAGCAATCTCAACTCTAGATGTTGTAGAATCTCCTCACTCTCCCATGTAGCATCCTCAAATGACAAGTCCTTCCATTTAATCAAATAATCCCTGATGACCCGTCTCCGCAACTATCTCTCTCTAACATCTAAGATGGCCATAGGCACTAGAATCAATTTCCCCTCATCATCTAGGGGTGGTAATGTTGTGGAAGGAACAACACGATGTCCTAATGCCTTCTTGAGGCGTGACACATGAAATACATTGTGTACCCTACTATCTTCCGGTAAATCCAACTCATAAGCCACCTTGCCTACCCACCTGATAATCCTGAAAGTGCCATAGTATTGTGGCTTGAGTTTCTCTACATCACTCTTCTTAAGAGTGGACTGGCGATAGGGCTGCAACATTAGATACACCATATCCCCTACCTCAAAAGAATGCTCAACTCTCTTCTAATCCGCATACTACTTTTGTTGATTTTGTGTCTTCTGAATATTCTCACGAAGAGCCCTCATAATATCTCGGTTCTCTTATAAAAGATCCCCAACGCTAGGCACTCTACTATCACTCAGTAGTAAGTCAAGAAAGCTAGGCGCCTCATAACCATACAAGGCCATAAATGGTGTCATCTCAATCGATAAATGGTAAGTGGTGTTACAGTTGTACTCACAGAGATGAATCCACTTTACCCAAGCCTTTTGCTGCCCTGCAATATAATTCCTGAGATATCCCTCCACCCATTTGTTTACAATCTCCATTTGGCCATCCGTCTGTGGGTGGTAGTTGGTGCTCAGGGTAAGCTCAGTCCCACAAGGTTTGAATAGCTCCTGCTAGAAATTACTCAAGAATTGACTATCCCTGTCACTGACAATGCTCTGAGGTAACCCATGTAATCTGAATATCTATAAGAACTCTTCTTCTAACTTCTAAAACTTGGTTTTTTTTGGGTTTTTGTGTTTTGCAAATTTTTTGTGTTTTCAAGGGTTTTATGCTTTTTTTTTGTTTTTTGCAAATAGTACTGCTAAACCTGGAAATTGAATGAAAGTAAATACAATAAACTAAAGAAATAGAATCTCTTCAATTATTTGATTTAATTGATCAATTACAAGAGGATCAAAATACAAGCATACCTGAAGAGCTAAAAGATAACAATGGCTACCATTAATTTTCTGCTAAAAAGCACATCTTTATATAATTCGATTGCTCCAATTTATGTACTCTTTGACCTCCAATTAGGTGCAGCTGGGTTCTCCAAGGCTGGGCGCCCCTTGTTGAATTTACTTGGAATTTTATGATGCCCTCTTGACCAAAATCACCCCTCTTAAATGAACCACATCCCTGCTGCAATTAATGACTGTAAGAGCAAGCCGTACCACCTTGAATCTTGTGCTAGCAACCACAATAAAATTTTGAAATACACTGCTCAATACTCTAGATCTTCTGGAAGATGAATACTCTCAAACCGTCTATTCTCTTCACCAATTTACACAAATAGAACCTCTGTATGAAGTTCCCCTGAATGCCAAATTCAATGGATATTTCACCACCTCAAATGGCTGCAACATTGAAGAATGTATCATTCTCCAATGACTTGAAGAGTGAAACCCTTGACTCCCTTCTCACAGACAGGTTTCATGAAATCAAATGCTCAAAAGAATGAATGGCTTGATTCCCAAGGCTGAAAATATATAACTTCATGAAGAAGTCAATTTCCCTCCAAAAAGCACAATTAATAATAATTAAATGTTATTATATTTGCATCATTAAATATTTCACCTTTTAACCTTGGAATAGGCACCCAATATTAATTGCTCAATTGGCCCCCTTTTTAATGATGAATTGATCCTTTATTATAAAGTTAAGTTATAAATTTATAATAGCACTTTTAATTAATTAAATATTATTCAAGCCAATAAAGCATTAATATCTCCTATAATACTTAATATTTCATCATACAGTCTGAAATTGGGTCAACTCTGTAAAGCTCAATACAACCAAGTTCCTTACTAAAATAGTAAGGGTCCCTCTCAACCAACCTCTGACTTACTATAAATAGTAAGTATAGCAAACAAAGCCCTGATAACACCAAACAAAAGCCATAACTGGAAATCCTGAACTATGGAGAAGATACAAGCCTCAGAAGACCCTCTATCCATACTCATTAGCCTATGAGGGTTAGAATGATAGGCTAATCTCACTGACAACTAATGTCTAACTAGGAGGGTACATTACAGTCCGCCTTCCTTGAAATTGCTTGTTCCCAAGAAATCTCAACTCCGAGTGTTGCAAGATCTCCTCACCCTCCCAAGTACTATCCATTTGAAAAATCTTTCCATTTGATTAAATATTCTCTGATGGTCTGTCTCCACAGTTGTCTCTCTTTGAAATCCAAAATAGCCTCAGGTACTAAAATCAACTTCCCCTCATCATCCAAGGGTGGCAACACTATTGAAGGAATCACATGATGTCCCAATGCCTTTTTGAGGCGTGATACATGAAAGACATTGTGTACCCTACTATCTTCCGGTAGGTCTAACTCATATGCCACCTCGCCTACTCGCCTGATAATCCTCAAAGGGCCATAGTAGTGTGGTTTGAGTTTTTCAGCACCACTCTTCCTGAGAGTGGACTAGCGGTAAGGCTACAACATCAGATACACCATATCTCCAACCTCAAAAGATCTCTCAGTCCTCCTCTAATCTGCATATTGTTTTTGTTGATTTTGTGCCTTAGCAATATTCTCCTTCAGAGCCCTTATAATGTCTTAGCTCTCTTGCAGCAAATCACCAGCACTAGGCACTCTATTGTCGCTCAGTAGTAGATCAAGGAAACTAGGAGCAATGGCATCAACACACACTCAGCTGCCCACTCAACCATATTATGTCGCATGAGCCTCTCCATCTGCCTGAGTGATATCATTCTGAAACTGCTTTCTCTAATGGCCATCAACACATGAGTTTTCCCATCTTCTTCGAAACTCATCTCCATCTCTCGAAGGTTGAGAGTAAACTTCTCAATAGCATGAAGCCATTTCATTCCCAGGACCACATCTATGTATCCCATGTTCACCATATAATAATCAACCTTAAAATTATAGTTATTTAGACGCATAGGGAGGTCCTTAATCATCCCGTCACACTTAAGGGTGTACCCATCAACAACCTTGACCCTTATGCCTTCAAACTCCTTAGTCATAATCCAAAACCTCTCCACAAATCTTGCATTGATAAAATTATGGGTGGCACCTGTATCCAAAAGAGTGATGACCTTTTGACCAGCTAGAACACCCCGTATCCTAAATGAGCCTTCCTATTGAATACTAGTAAGTCGTGCCTCTTGGAGATTAATTTCCACTTCATTATCCTCTTCTTTTTCTGACTTTTCTTCCTCTGATTCTTCTTGATCAACTTGTTCAAAATTTTTAGATTTTGAATCTTCACAAAATTCCCACATAATACAATTGGCCTTGCCCTTAGACCTCAAGGGACAATCATTATTTGCATCATAGGGACCTTTGCAGTAGAAACATAGCTTCTTCTTTTGCAAATCATTGAGAGTTTCACGATCTAATGGGGCTGCTGATTTCCCTTTTTGATCCCCCTTATAATCTCATTTATCTTTGATTTTGGTAAATGTTTTATTGTCCCTAAATGAAGAAGAGCCCTTTGACGCGAACTTGTTTGATGGGGCTGCAAGTTACATACTCCTTGCCTTCTTCATCGCTTCTTGCAATGTTGGTGGATCAAAGGCCTTTATCCACCCTCGTAATGGTTCCAATAAGCCCTCCATGAAAGGTATAACTAGCCTCCTCTCAGATATGTTTGGTACCATCACGGATAATTTTTGAGTCACTGATGTAGTTCTCCAAACTACCAACTTGCTTAAATTGTGCTAAGTCCTTGAAATAGATTTTTGGATCCTTCTTATCAAAACATTCAACTAGTATATCCACGAACTCCTGATAAGAAGTGATGTGATCATGTTGCAGTGTCACCATCCCATGATACCACCAATCATGGACTGCCCCTCCAAATGTAGCATGGCATACTTAATTGCTTCTTCTTCTACCATAGGTCGAAGAGACAAGAAGGTGTCTAACTTATGAATCCAAGACTGAGCTGTCACCTTACCACTGCCATCGGAAGTGGGCAATGTGAGTTTACTGGTGGCATGCCTCAAGTCATTGTTTTGGCCTCTCGGTCTCCTATCTTGCCTATTCTTGTAGTGTTCTCTCATTTGACTCAGAAACTTGTCAAGCTTATGCATTCTCTCACCTGAGGTTCCAACAACTCCCACTCATCATTTTCTGCCATCATATCATCAACAAACATTAGTTCACCCTCTTCACCCCCATCTCCCATCTCCCTCTTCTGGTTCATTTCTCAAGAAAGTGGGTCGTGTAGGCCTATCTGCTATTCGAGAAGGTACTCTATGTACTCTTCGTGACCCAGCTACACTCCTATCATCATCTTGATCCTGGGGCTATCTCTTAGGTATATTCAACTGTTGTAGGGTGCTTATAAGCTGCTGTAAAGCATCAGCTACCTACTGCTGACCAACCTGTAAATCTCTCACCTCTCTGGCATCATCTTGAGGTGGACTATTCTCCCTCCTATCACCCATGCCTGCAACCTGTTCTGTAGGCCCTGAGGATGACCCTAATGAATCCCAATCAATCCAGATACTATTTTCCCTTCACGTACCTATGGTGGCTGCCAATTCTTACGAAGTTCTCTCTCGTAGTACCTTCTCGCTCTGTCACTTTGTTGCATTAACAATCTAATTTAACCCAGAGGATGGTAGGAAACTGCTTTGATACCAATGTAAGAACTCTTCTTCTAACTTCTGAAACTTAGTTTTTTTGGGTTTTTGTGTTTTGCAATTTTTTTGTGTTTTCAAGGGTTTTATGATTTTTTTTTGTTTTTTGCAAATAATAATGCTAAAGCTAGAAATTGAATGAAAGGAAATACAATAAACTAAAGAAATAGCAGCTCTTCAATTATTCGATTTAATTCATCAATTACAAGAGGGTCAAAATACAAGCATACCCGAAGAGCTGAAAGATGACAATGGCTGCCATTAATTTTATTCTAAAAAGCATATCTTTATATAATTTGATTGCTCCATTTTATGTACTCTTTGAGCTCCAATTAGGTGCGGCTGGGTTCTCCAAGGCTGGGCGCCCCTTGCTGAATTTACTTGGAATTTTATGATGCCCTCTTGACCAAAATCGCCGCTCTTAAATGAGCCGCCTCCCTATTGCAAATAATGACTGTAAGAGTAGACTGTACCACCTTGAATCTTGTGCTAGCAACCACAATAAACTTCTGAAATACACTACTCATTTTTGGATCTTCTGGAAGATGAATACTCTCAAACCCTCTGTTGTCTTCACCAATTTGCACAAATAGAACCTTTGTATGAAGTTCCCCTGAATGCCAAATTCAATGGATATTTCACCACCTCAAATGGCTGCAACACTAAAGAATGTATCATTCTCGAATGGCTCAAAGAATGAAAACCTTGGCTCCCTTCTCACAGACAGTTTTCATGAAATCAAATGCTCAAAAGAATGAATGGTTCAATTCCCAAGGCTGAAAATATATAACTTAATGAAGAAGTCGACTTCCCTCCAAAAAACACATTTAATAATAATTAAATGTTATTACATTTGCATCATTAAATATTTCACCTTTTAACCTTGGAATAGGCACCCAATATTAATTGCTCAATTGGCCCCCTTTTTAATGATGAATTGATCCTTCATTATAAAGTTAAGTTATAACTTTATAATAGCACTTTTAATTAATTAAATATTATTCAAGCCAATAAAACATTAATATCTCCTTTAATACTTAATATTTCATCATAACGTCTGAAACTAGGGTCAACTCTATGAAGCTCAATACGACCAAGTGCCTCACTAAAATAGTAAATGTCCCTCTCAACCAACCTTTGACTTACTATAAATAGTAAGTATAGCAAACAGAGCCTTGATAACACCAAACGAAAGCCATAACTAGAAATCATTGAACTCTGGAGAAGATACAAGCCTCATAAGACCCTCTATCCATACTCATTAGCCTATGAGGGTCAAAATGATAGGCTAATCTCACTGACAACTGATGTCTAACTAGGAGGGGGCATTACAATATCTCATGGAAAAATAACTCTGCCACCTGTGTAATTGGAAAGAAGTGGCCATACTTCGTGAGCCGATCAACAACCACGTAAATGCAGTCTATACCCTGGGCTCTTGGCAAGCCCATAATAAAATCCATAAACAAGCATTCCCACTTCCTATCAAGAATTGGAAGTGGCTGAAGTAACATTGTAGGGTATGTATGCTCTTGTTTATTTTGCTGACAAACAGGGCACTCTCTAACATACTAAAGAACATCTGACTTACGGCCTTTCCAAGTAAAATGCTCCCTTATCTTCCTATAAGTTTTGAAATAATCGGGATGTCCTACCATGGGCACATTATGAAAGGCTCTCAACACTTTTCTCTTCATATCTAATCCTAGGGTCAAGAAAATTCTTCCTTTGTAAACAATAAGATCATTTACAACTGAATACCTGCTATCCTGTACTGAACCCTCAACAATGCTAGGAACCCAAGAGTCTTTAGTACACTCTATTGTAATCAGATGTCTCCAATCCTCTAAAATCTCAACCATGGAGCTCAAGTGTGGTCAATGAGACAAGGCATCAACAACAACATTCTAGATCCCTTTGACATAAGCAATGTCAAAGTCATAAGACTGCAATTTACTTACCCACTTTTGCTATCGATCATTGAGATCTCATTGTCCTAGGAAATGTCTCAGGTTGTTATGATTTGTCTTAACACAAATTTTGTTGTCCACAAGGTATTGCTTGAATTTGGCCAACACATGCACGATGGCCAACATCTCCTTGTCATATATACTGTAGCTCCTCTCTGGTCCTCTAAGCTTCCTACTCTTGAAAGTAGTAGGGTGCTTATCCTGCATAAGCATTGTGCCAATACCCTCATCAGAGGAATCACACTAGCTCAAAGGGCTTAGTGAAATCTGGTAATGCAAGGATGGGACATGAAGTCATCAAACATTTGAATTTCTCAAAACAATATTGTGCCTCAAGAGTCCAAACAAATGCACCCTTCTTTGTCAATTATGTGAGTGGTGCAGCATGCCATGAATACCCATTGACAAATCAGTGGTAGAAGCCAGACAAACCCAAAACTCCTCTAAGTTGAGTAAGATTCTCAGGAGTAGGCCACTCAATAATAGCTCTAACCTTGTCAGGATCCATATGTACACCCTCTGCGCTATTAATATGGCCTAAGTACAACTCAGTCATGCCCAAATCACATTTAGATTCCTTGGCATACAAGGACTTCCTATCCAAAATACTCAACACTGTATCCAAATGGGAAATATGCTCCTCCCAAGTTTTGTTGTATACCAAAATTTCATCAAAGAAGACTAGTACAAACCTCCTTAGCTATGACTAAAAGACCTTGTTCATGGTGGACTGAAAAGTAGCAGGGGCATTGGTTAGCACAAATTGCATAACCACAAACTTAAAGTGTCCACAATGACATTTGAATGTTGTCTTCTCGATGTCTTGCTCTCTAACCCCGATTTGGTGATAACCCGATCTCAAATCTATGTTCAAGAAGTAACAAGCACCATGAAGTTCATTAATCAGTTCGTCAATATGAGGAATAGGGTACCTATTCTTAATTGTTCTCTTATTCAACAACCTATAATCAATACACATTTGAAGGGTACCATCCTTTTTCTTCACCAAAACTACTAATGAAGCAAAAGGTGATTTACTAGGCCTAATGTGCCCCATATAAGGCAGCTCCTTAATTGTCTTTTCAATTTCATCTTTCAGCTGCTTCGGGTGCCTGTAAGGAGTGATTATCACGGGTTTGGCACCCTCCTCCAATTCTATGATGTGCTCAATCCCTCTGTCCAGAGGTCTACCAGGTGGAATATCCCCAAATACCTTTTCATGCTTAATCCTCAACTCCTTTATGTCTGGATGATAAATTGATTTTTGCTGCTCCTCCTATGATGGCACCAACATACACTCAGCTGCCCACTTAATCTGCTCATGGTGTAAGAGTCTGTGCATTCTCCTAAAAGATATCATCTTGAAACTGCTATCTCTAATGGCTTTTAGCACATGAGTCTTCCCGTCAACCTTGAATTTCATTTCCATATCTCAAAGGTTAAGGGTAAACTCTCCTATGTTAAGGGTAAACTCTCCTATATCACACTTAAGAGTGTAGCCATCTACAACCTTCACCCTTATACCTTCAAAATCCTCTGTTTGAATCCCACGCCTCTCAACCAACCTAACATCAATAAAATTATGTGTGGCACTTGTATCAAGTAAGGTAATCATTTTATGTCTGGATAAGACCCCATGCATCCTGAATGAGCCCTCCCGCTGTATGCTAGTGAGACGTGCCTCTTGAAGCTTCACTTCTACTTCATGTTCAACCTCATTTTCAAACTTCTTTGCCTC
>VDFB02102624.1:142796-154400 GCA_007258455.2 Sequoia sempervirens | reverse complement strand
TTTCCCCAATTTGGTAATTTTTCCTAAGTTCAAAACTTCCATGAGAAGTGGACTCAACTTTGTGCATTTAACCTTTCTAGGATTGAGTGTTCATAAATTGTTGGATGTGATACTTTATTTAGGGTCCTATAATCTTGTTTTGTTGCCATTTATTTCCTTTAAAATTTGGTAATTCCCTGAGAAAGTAAAATAGAAAGTAAATTAAGAGAGTTCTATACCAAAAATGATACTCAGAGTTCTTGATTCTTTGAATTTTTTCCATCAACTACTCCTACATGACTTCACAGAGATCATTTTTTTCCCTCCACTACCATCTGGTAGGTTGTGTGAATTTTTATGGTTGTGGTTGAGTTCTCTTGATTCCACATTATATTTCAGATGCAATCCCCATTGTGGTGTAGTGGACTCTATCATTCATAATCATTTTCACATTCAGGATCCAACCATCAGGGATTGCTATGGTTAGTTATTTTACCTCATCATTTTTTAATGGACTTGTTTGCAAGGATGATTCCTACCATGTTGAGCCTTATCACTGCATTAATTTCCTCCTTTGTTATCTAGTTGAGTTTATCTATATAGATGAATTCATCATGAAATTTACTTAGAGCAATTTTGACCCATGGATGTTCATCACTTAAGTCTAGGTAGTTTATCAAATGTTTAGCATTTTCCTACGAATATCTTTATACTCTTATGTGTATATAATCCAATCATTGTTGAGGAGTGTTTGATGGAGCTCCTCAAAATAAGTATGATCAATTTCTACAATTTTTTCATGGATATACTTCCAGACATCGTCGAGGTATACAAAGTTATGATTTATCTATAAGAATGATCCATTTTTATCTGTCTCTAAGGATTTTTATGGATACTTTTGATATTTGGGTTGAGGCTTCTTAGAGATATATATATTTTTTTTTAATCAAAAGTGGTAGACCACTTATATTTATATTTATAATATTTTTTATTTACATAATGTTGGTTCAGGCGGACATACTGGTGGGAAAGAGCCAACAAGAAAACCCCTAGTGGTAGTCTGAGTAACAGTTTTTACAAATCAACATATAGACCAAAAAGGTCATTTAGAAATTTACAATACTTTAACCTTCCTGATACAACTGAACTAGGCAAATGACTGTGACAATAAATTCGACCATTCCCTTTGATGCCCAGAATACCCTATCAGAATATACAAACTATGTATATATCACTATCCCTTAATACAAAATTCAGCCCATTACACATATAATGCTTCAACATAACTTCTACTAAAAAGATGCAGATTTGCTTCCAGCTCTTTGAAAGCCATTAACCAAACTTTCTTCTTAGGGATAGATGATAAGACTGATTTTATCGTAAGAATTATGCCTTAATGATAACCATCCGCTTTCCAGTATGGAATAAATTTCTAGATTTTAATCTATCTATAAGCTTATTCCAATAGAAAGCCTTATTTGATCCTTTAAAAAAGGGAATACCTAGATATGAACAAGGTAATTCTGCCTCTTGAAAGCCTAGTAACCCAACAATTTTACTTTTCAAATCTTTGGGTGTATTGAAAATATAAACTTTAGATTTAAACTCATTTACCTTCTGACCAGAGACTATTGAATATTTGTCCAATACTTCTTTAACCTACTGTGCTTCCTTTATTGAATATTTATTAAACAATAAAGTTATCATCCACAAAAAGATTATGAGTCACTGAAATTAAATAATTTGGAATTTTTACACCTTGCCATTGATTTTGATTATGCCTAAATGAAATAAATCTAATTAATGCCTCAACCATAATTATGAATAAGAATGGTGAGAGAGGATCACCCTGCCGAACACCTTGAGTAGAACTAAAGAACCCCACTGAACTCCCATTTATTATTACTAATAATTTTTCCCTATAAAGGCATGATCTTACCCATCTCCATTGTGAAGAAAAACAAAATTTTAATAGTACCAAATTCAGAAACTCCCAATTTACTTTATCATAATCCTTCATCATGTCTAATTTAACAATGAACGTTGGAAGTCTTGATGTGGTTATTGAATGTAAAAATTCATGTGCTGTTATTTCCCCTTCATGAGTCTCTCTTCTAGGTACAAAGCCTCCTTGTTTAGGAGAAACAATTTTAGGAATGAGAGATTGTAGTCTCAAATATATTGCTTTTGTGAAAATTTTATATATAGTATTACACAAAGAAATGGGCCTAAATTCTGCAAATGTTTTAGGCTCCTTGACCTTGGGGATTATAGATATGTTGGTGACATTAAACTGTTTTAGCATAGACCCCATTCTTCTTGATTCTTCTAGTGCCCATAACAATTCAAAACCTATAAAATCCCAACATTTCTGGAAAAATAAAGTTGTATACCCATCTGGGCATGGAGCTTTCTCTGGTGGTAATGAGAAAACCACATATTTTAACTCCTCTAAAGTGAAAGGCTTCATTAAATGGACATTATCTTCATTGGAAATCACATGAGAAATTGTGGCAAGGAGATCTTTTTCATCTTTATCAACATTGGCTTTATTGGTCACAAATTTTTTTGGAGCTGATAGAAGTTCTGAGAAGAATTTAATACCTTCATTATTAATATCTTCTTCCTTTGTTAACTAGTTACCTGAAGATATCTCCTGAATAGAATGGATTGCATTAGAGGCTTTCTTAATCTGAGCAAAAGCATGAAAGAACTTTGTATTACGATCTCCCTCTCATAGCCATAACTCTCGAGACTTTTGTCTCCAATAAGACTCTTCCCTTGCACATAGTTCTGCCCATTCTGCCTGAAGAGATCTCTATTTTCATACAAGTCTATATCTAGCCCATTTTTAATAATTCTTTCATGTATGCCAGACAACTCTTTAAATACTAAATCTTTCTACTGAAATAAATTCTTAAAAACATGCTTATTCCATGTCTTTACTTGGTGCTTTATATGTACCAATTTCTTGTAGAATTGGAACATTTTAGATCCCTCTTCATTAAGGTGCTTGTTCCCACCATTGCTTTAATAAATCTATAAACTGGGGATCCCTGAACCACATGCTCTCGAATTTAAAAGAAGCCTTGAACTAGATATCCCTGATATTGATAAAGATATTGCATAATGATCAGACTTAGGATATGGAAAAATGACAGAATTTAGCTTGTGTGATGAGGTAAACCAATTGGAAGAGACCAAAAATCTATCTAACCTCTCAGCTATTTGCAAAAAACCCTTCCTTCTGTTAGTCCAAGTAAATTTTCCAGATTCAGGATGAATATCCCTCAAAGCATTTGCTAGAATGAAATGACTAAAATCGGCCATAACCCTAGCTGGAGGAAAAATACCACCACTTTTTTCCTCGAGTGATGTTATTGCATTGAAATCCCCTACAATAATAAGTTTTTCATTATGTATTGCATCAATATTTGTAGATATTTCATCCCATAGATTCTTCTTGTCTATTGTGGAAATAGGGCCATACACATTTATAAGCCAAAAATGAAGATCAAATTTTGCAACTTCCAGAAGTTGCCAAGATGGTTGATTTTTATGAGGTTTAACTTGGAATAAATTGGGGTTCCATAATAATATCAACCCTCCTGACCTTGAGCAGGTGAATGTGAAGATGCCCAATTTTTCCATATAGATATTGAAGACTCAAACAAATCTTGTGCAATTTTTGTTTCCTGAAGTAAAAATATATCTGCCCCACAAGCATCTATTAAGTGCTTGATGCGAGCATTCTTGTCAGGGGAATTAATGCCCCTGACATTCCATGATGAAATCTTCATTGAACTCGAGGAGAGCAGCATGCTCTCCTCAGATGCTTATTTGACAAAGATTCCTAAATTGTCAACTGTGTACCTGATTCAATCTGTTCTTGAATTTTAACAAGATTTGATTTCCTACCTCTCTTGGCAGGGGTTTTCTTGACTTGTGAGTTTAAAGGAGACTGTGACAACATTGGTTCCTGAAAATCATTTCCCTTCAATAATACTAAAGCCTGAGAATTAACCTGAGAGTATTGGATATCTCTTTCTTTGTCTCTAATATCAACAAAATCTATTTTTGACCTTGTGTTAAATTCAGAAAGCTCCCCAATATCTTTTCCCCAAAGGCCCTCATCAATTGCTATTTCATCAAAAAGATCAGAGCCTACTGAAAACATCAGTTTGTCAGCTAAGAGTTGAAGCTCCATATTTGTAAGATAAGATGAGGTGACTAGTTGAAGATGATTTTCCTCATGAGCAGGAGGAGCCTTTTCCACATCAACTAAGTCCTTAGCCGACCAAGAATTAAAGTACTCTTTTGTGCCTTGAAACATTAATTTCATACCTAGCTCAAATGCTTGATATTTCGAGGAAAACTTTACTTGGGGGGAATATAAATTCAAAGAGAGTGGTAAAATTTTTCTTTAGATTCCATTTTAATCTGTTGGAAAGTGGTAATTTTTGGTTTTGTGCATTTATGTAATCCTATCACAAGGGTTTCATCCATTTTCTAAGTTTTACCTCGTTGAATCATTGATATCATGAATGCTTAATGGTCTTATCCATAGCTAAATTTCATTGTTTCTTAAACTTGCTATCATAGATTAATATGATATCCCCTATTTTGAATATTTTCAACCAAAAGTTCCTATCATGCCATGCCTTTACCTCTAGTACTCAAGTTGGTGGTTGTATACTGTAATTTGCTGACGATCATCTAACTTATCTAAATCTTCTATTTGTTGCATTAAGGATTTTTCATCTTCCATCTACATGGTGAATTTGGTACATGTGTTGAAGATTATAAAGTTCATAAGGACTAAAGAATCAATTGATGCCATAAACTAATTAGAATGGAATGAACTTATTTGTCCTTTCATATGATGTCTGATATGTCCAAAGTATCGTGGGAACTTTCATATCCCAATCTATCCTATTTCCATTACATATTTTGGTAAGGGATTTACCAATTATCTTGTTCAATTCTTCACTTTCCCTATTAGCATTTGGGTGATAGGGAGAGATTTTTTTGTGTGTTATCATGAAGTTTTGTAGTAATTATTTTATCATTTCATTCATAAAATGTTTCCCTCAGTCAATCACTAGACTAAGAAGACATCAATATCCTATAATTTTGTTCTCATACAAGAATCTTGTGACAGTATTTGTAGTGCAACCCTTTGCGAGTTCTACCTTTTCCTATTTTGTAAGATATTTTACTCTAGTTATAATGAACCTTACTTTAGAATACTTTTTGGGTGGATCAATTGGTCTAATAATTTCTATGGCTTATTTTTTAAGTCGCTTATGTGCTAGTGTTGGTCTTAGTGGCATTTCATCTCTTGTGGTAGGTTTTCCTACCCTTTCAAAAATATCAAACTCTTTTGTATGTGCCTTAACATCTTTATGAGGATTTTTCCACGATAGTCCTAAAAGTTGCACCCCCCTAGCTATAGCTTCATTGCAGTTATGACCCCTATATTCCTTCATGTGATTCCTTGAGGATTATTTTTCTTTCATTTTTATAAACCACTCTTCTTAAAACATCATCTCTACCTAGATGATGTAACTCTCCTCCAACCAAAGTGTATGGTGCAACCCTTTGCACGAGTGATCGATTTTCTTGTGGTGAGATATCTTTAGGAAATTAAGCTATAAATATCTTGTAGCTCCTCTAGTACTTCTTTAATGAAAATTTATTTTACCAAGAATATCTTCTCCTTGGATGCCTAGTTCTTCTCTAGTATCAATTTAGGATAAGTAGTGTAGTCCTTCGTTATTTTTTCTTGGTTTCAGCATGATTTTGAAATTGAATTCTTGAAACAATATCAACCATATGCATATTTTTTCATGTGTGATAGGTTTATTGAGTAAATAATAAAGGGGTTCATGTTCAATAAGGAAGGTGAATGGGGTAGATAGTAAGTAGTTTCTATATCTTAGTATTGCATACATCATAGCCAATGCTTCTCTCTTGGTGGTAGTATAATTCTTTATTGTAGTATATAGTTTCCTACTAGAAAAGGAAATGGGGTGGTCTTTGTTCCCTTTAGGTTGGGTAATCACTTCTATTATGACATCATAATCATCCACATGGAAAAAGAAAGGGTTATTCCTATTTGAATTTTTTTATCATTTAGAAGATTGATGGATGATGTTAATATGGTGTCATTGATATCAACATTGATGCATTATTATATAACTGATGATTAATGAGAATGATTGAATATGGTGATATCCTCCTATTGAATAGGTGTAGAAATGTTTTAATAATGAATATTTTTTTTTTGGATAATTACCTAAGTCATGATGTACAGTTTCAATGTTCAATGAACTAGTTTTTTGGTCCACATTACTCTGCTATGAAGAATCATGTCTTGCAGTTTTGAGAAAATTTATTGGTGCATGTTGGAGGAATCTAAATCCAAAGTTTCAAGTCTTGAAGTCCTCTGTAGCTAGAGTTATATTTGAAAAAGTATTAGAATTGGTAATGGCAGAGTTATAATGGTAGAGTACATGATTGGAATGCTTCACATTCCACCATGAATGAATTTTTTTCTATGTGGTTTTGAGGATATGTTTATATATGTCAGAAGTGTATATGCTCTAAGTGGAGAGTTCTTTGAAGATAAACCTGTCGAGTTGTGAATGAACAGTTGGTATGAAAAATAATGTTAATGAAAGTCTTCAGGAAGTGGAAGAATTTTTTGAAGAGAATGTTACTAGTGTAGAAGACACTACAAGAGAAAATACTACTGATAAATCTCCTCTATTAGGAGAAAATACCACTACATAGGTGAATGCCACATAAGAATAAAAGGAGGTTGCAACCACAGGACATATCTCACCTCCTCCTGAATCATAAGTGAATATAGAGAATGCACAAGGTCACCTAGAGAGGCATATATAGGTTTGGATAGGTCTAAGAATCCTATGGATAATGAGAAAAATATTGAGAGTGCATGATCTAGTAAAAAGGATAAGAAGGATGAGGAGTTATCGATTAATGTTGAGAAGAAAAATGGTGATGTGGAAGTCAACATCAGTGAAAAAGGAAAGGATTCAAAGAAGAAGGTTGAAAAATAAAGTGAAAAGATAGTTTGAGAATCACTTGGTACATTCAAAGATTTGTTGAAGAGCTTGTTAAGCATGCAACTACAATTTCAACTTGTAGTGTTTGTCCAATTACTTCATGTTTTGATGCATCAGGGGCAAGTAGACATGGAAAAAATATCTCCATTGCATAAGATTTAGTTGGGTGATGCTTTCCATGCTTCTACTCAAAAAGAAATTTTTTAGACACATAAAAAAAGTGTAGAGCTAATTGATGAAGTGGTAAAGGTATTGCAAGAGACCATACCCAGTGCATGTATAGAAAACTCTTTAATCGGTATGGAGAATTTAAAGTTTTCATTTGATTCTTTCAAAGAGTATTCTAGTGGGTTGAAAGAGAAATTGGAGAAGGATATAGACAAAATGATGAATGATAAAATATTTATGGACATAATTGAGAAGTGTCTCTACACACAATAACTTTCAAAACAATCTCAAAGATGTATAGGATTGCTTGGCAGAAGCCAAAATGTTGTTTCAATTTTGTATGAAATGGCCATGCTCCACCAAGAGCATAAAAGATGAGGGGGGCACAATTGAGTCCCAAATTGACAAGGAATCTAGTGTCTATGATCCAATATAGGATCTCAATAGGAGCACTAGGACTGTGATAGAGAATTTTCATGAGAAATTTTTCCAATTGCAAGTTCAAAAGGAGAAGATAATAATGCAGTTTGTTCATCTTAGTGATATAGTAAATGAAAAATTCTTACCTATCTCTAGTGCCCTATTCAGTGAGAAAAATAATCCAAGTTAAATTTGGTAACCAAAACTCTAGATGATGGTGAAGAACTTCTAATGGATTTTGAGACTCAAAACTGAATGCTTGGCCTCACCAAGAAAAGTTGGAAAGAAGGGAATAAGGATTGGAAATCACACCTTGAGAAGATTTAGATGTCAAATGCTTCTTCCAGGTTATTGTATTTATTTTTATAAATTTTAGATTGTTGTTAAGATTTCAGTGTATATATGCAAATGCCACAAGATAGTTTTATAGTGAAAGTTTTTTTGGATAGTACCCTTAAGGGGAGTCAGTAATTTTTTTTAGTTTGTTACTCTCTTCTATAGATGTACATATTAGTTAGGGGGAGCTCCGGTACACGAGCAGACATATGTATACACCCAATTTTTCCTTGACGTCAAAAGGGGAGAATAGTTTTGGAGAGAAATTTTGGCATGTTTCCATCAATGACAAAGGGGAAGATTTTTGGAAGAATAAGACTTTTTTCATTGATAATATACTTACTGGAAACATGAGCATGAGGTACAAATAAAAGTTGTACACTTGTACACAATACAATGTTGTCATTAATGTCTTGACATTGTGATCCAGTATGAAGATCATTGTGAAGAAAAATTTGTATAGCTTGAGCATGCATGAAGATAGTAACCTAGTGCTTGGTTGTAAGAAGGTTTGATTCAATATAAACAATTGGAGTGGAAAATTGGCCAAGTATCAAAATAGATATTTCTATGTACATGAAGTTCAGTAATATTTTCCACATTGGTATGTTGTCAAGAATCTTGGTATGTGGTTAAAATTTATTTTTGTTGGATGATAGAAGCATTTTAACAAAATGTTTCACATTGTTATGGTTTTTGGAGTAGAAGTTATGGATGATAGAAGTTTTGGTCTGCGAGTAATAGTGTTTCTTGTAGAGTGTATATTTTTTGGTGAATTTTCACTTCACCATGGATTGGCATTTTGATTTTTTGATTTTTGGAAGTTTTGACAAGTTTGAATAGAGTTTGTGATCCAAGTGGAATAAATTTTTGAGGTTCACATGTTTGTTTTTGATTGAACAGTTGGTGAATTTTGATCTTAGGTCATTACTTGAGCCAACATAATAATTTTTTATTATTGTGGAGTTTAAGTAAGTATTGATCCATTATAAGGATGTTATTATATTTCCACCTCTACCTATCTTATGAATTACAGGTTTGAATTAAGGCATGAAGTGTATATGATTTTTGGGTGTAATGCGGGGATCATCATGGAAAAATAGACCCTTAAGTGGCAAAAATTAAAAATGAGAGTTAAGGCAACTTGATGTAAAAGAGGCCCCGAATAAGTTATCTATATTATTTCAAAAATATGTAAGAATATAATCTATAGAAATTGAATGTAGTTTCTAAACTACTAAAGTTTATTTTAAAGAAAAGGTATTTGGTGAAAATTTGAAATTTCAATACGATAGTACTTAAATTTCAAGGAAAAAATAAAAGTAAGGTGTCTTTAGACCACCTAACACAATAAATAGATATTATTGTTTTTATAATATTTTAAATAAGTAGAGGAACTCATGTCGGTCTTGATGCATATATTTTGTAATTTTCCAAGTAAATAAATTAATTATGAATTTTTGTTACAACTTTTAAAAATATGAAAAATTGTATGCGACAACCACCTTAACTTGGTCAAACTTCATGAAATTCAAATTTTTCTTTTTTTTTAATCCTATACCGTATACAACATAGAATGTGATGCATGTTTTTGGATTCCAAAAATGTGATCTTGTTTGAAGAATATAGATGTTTTCAATCAGCCTATCAATCAAGACATTAGTTGTAATTCAAATAGAAAATGAATAATAATTATTTATTAAATTCAAGTAAAGCATAATTTATATTGGTTTGGCTTCGAGAATATCGCTAAAATCCCTTTTCGCTGTCAATTTTGGGTAAAAAAGTCATCAACCACATACCCTACAAATACCGGCATATAGCCACTTTTTGGCCCATCTGATCTGCACATACCGCTTGTATGATGAATTTGAAAGCGGCATATTTTGTATGATACATCTAATTAGGCTGACCTAATTGATGTTTGAGGTTGAGATGGATATATATGTGAGTTCATTTTTGGTGTTTTGAGAATGTAGATGTAAGGATTGATATTATTGTTGATGTAATTTTGTGAAAGTGATGATGCAAATGTGAAGCGAGAGAAAAGTGTCGGTAGGTGATATAGAAGTGTGTTGTCTCTATATTTTTGAGCTTTGGTGGAATTGTATTCTAGCATGGTATAGATGCATTTGTAATGATTCATTTTGGTTGTTATTGCCACCCCCTCTTCTATCTTTTAATATGCTTCTCTATGTGATGAGTCCACTATAGTGAAATTCTAATATCTAATAACCAGTTTTAATATATTGTGAGCTAATACTCACCATGGTTTTTCCACGTAAAAATTTGGTGTTCATGTGTCATGTGGTGATTGATGATTGATTTTTTTCTTTCCTTTCTTACTACAAATTAAATATGCTATGTGGAATGAATGTTTCAATTTTAAGTGGCTTAAGAGAATACTGATTCACCCCCCGTCCTAATATTTCAGTTGTTCAACACTAATAAGGTCTAGAGTGTGATCATGAGTTCTTTTTGTCCTTTTCATTTTTATTATTAGTTTTTCATTTTTATAACCGAGTTTATTATAAATAGAAACAAATCATTTCATCTTAAGTGTTTTATTTATTTAACAAAAGTAAATTATTTTTAGTTTAAAAAACTTTTTGAGTTAATCATTTTAATTTGTTCATAAATATAGCTAATTAGTTTTTAAACATGTAGAAAACTAGTCAACTTGAGTGTTTATTTATAGAGATCACTTATAAAGAAAGCTATGATTTAGTTTGTAGAGTTGAATTTTAATAAATTTACCCATATTAATGCCTACAAAATTAAACTTAGCACCTAGTTAAATAAACCTAACACATAGAAACAAACCTAACTTGTAGAAGTCAAATCATAATTTATTTATTTATTTGTAGATTTCCCAATAAAATTCTTGTACTTGTGTCTAGAGATGGGTGGTAATGGAATATATAATTTTGGAACTTGCTAAACAAGTATTTATTCTCATTTGATCTACCCTTAGGTTGATTGATATAATATCAGGATGAGAAAATATTAAACATAGGAGGCAACTATGTGGTGTATATACAAGATAATAATGTAGGGTGATAATGCAATTAAGATGGTATATGATAGTATGATGATGCTCTCATATGAATGGTCATCACTTCTAGGGTACATATGATATAATTTCAAATGGACATGGAATGTCCTCAAATATGAAAATTTAATAGATAAATATGTATTAGGTCATCTTATAATAGCTAGTGGGAAAATGATGGTAAGATTTAGTTCTAATTTTGAGTTTTAAATGTTTGAGATTGAAATTCATGTTTTAAAAAGTAACTTGAATCAATTTGACATATGAAAATTTAAACTAGGGTGATGAATGAAAGAACTAAGAATCCAAACTCATTCTTGATGATAAATGCTAATTGAAGAGATTAATTTGCTAGCACATTGTAGTCAACATGCTATCTCTTTACATTAGTAGTGGACCACTAGAAAATTACAATGTATAGACAACTTCTACAGAGTGAGTGATAGTGAAAATAGATTAAAATATTCAATTTAATCAAGATGAAAAAAAAACAATGAAAGAAGTAATGGATACAAAAATTTCACCATTGAAATATTATAATTAATTAATAGAGTTTTT